>CAJNSZ010000033.1:0-38212 GCA_905329745.1 Rotaria sp. Silwood2 | reverse complement strand
CGTTGAAAATTCTAATAACTTCACGGGGATTAAAACATATTTCATCTGTTATTCAGCGTAATAACGTCATCAAAAATACGTATTGTGAAATATTAATAAAACATTTCGAAAGTTCGTGTCATGAGTCAAAACTAATGTTTGCCTAAGGTGAAAAAATATATCATGTTCTTTACGTAGCTGCTTATAAATCATGCTTATACTGGACAGACAAAAATAATGGGCCTCTTAGGATTTTGCATGTTTCTCAGTAGCATATGAACGTATATGGTAAGCCTTCTTTCTGAAAAACTCTTCGACTAATTCTCTGCAAATGACACTTGTAGTTTTCAGCGGCACAATCAAACGCATCATTTAGCACGAGCAACGTTCAAAACCATATTATTCTGTTTACATGTTTCAATGTCGGAATCAGTTTTCCTTCCAGCTTCATCATATCTCAGTCCATGAGCATCGCGAAAAATAAAGTACTCTCAAGGATGGACTACTGGACGTTTTGAGTGTAAACGATCAGTATTATTCATGTATAGAAAACTGTTTTGGAGAATATTAAATATGCAGAATATTTCCTTATAAATAATGAAAAGCATAACGAAGCTTTGCCAAACAGTTTTCTATACATGAATAAATAACACGACTGTTTACACTCAAAAAGTCCAGTCGTCCATCCTTCAGAGTACTTTATTTTTCGCGACGCTCATGGACTGAAATATGGTGAAACTGGAAGGAAAAAACTGATTCCGACATGAAACATGTATATGGAATAATATGGTTTTGAATGTTGCTCGTGCTAAATTATGTGTTTGATTGTGCCGCTGAAAACGACAAGTGCCATTTGCAGAGAATGAGTCGAAGAGTTTTCAGGAAAAAGACTTGCCACATGTTAATATGCTGCTGAGGATCGTCCTAAGGGAACAAGACAATATGTAAGTGTATCACACAGATGCAAAGTTAAAATACACTAAAAATCTATCTGTAGTCTATTTATTAAAGTATCCTGAATGTCCGATACTTATCAGTCGTGTGCTTTAACTGAGTTATTTTCTTTTAGAAAAAATAAATTCCCATGTCTACTCTGAATTCTACTGCCTCAAGGTCTCGCCGTAAAATAGCATTAATTATCGGAAACCAGAATTATATTCGATCTGAAGATAGACTTCGTCATTGTATAAATGATGCTGATGATCTTAGTAACGTGCTACGAAATGTTAAATTTCAGGTAAAAACGGCACATGATCTTACAAAGTCACAAATGGTCTCTACAATATCCGCTTTTTCTGAGACAATCGTTGATGGTGATTTGGTTATGTTCTACTTTTCTGGCCATGGCTATCACATTAATGGCAGAACATATTTGGCTCACGTAGATGATGATTTAATTAAATCTGATGAAGATGTTGAGGATTATTGTACTTGTGTCGAACGCACTCTTCATCAATTAAGACAAAAAAACCCATCCTTTGTGACGGTATTTATACTGGATTGTTGTCGAGTACACTATCCAAAAAACAAAAAGCAAAGAAAAGGTTGGTAGAAAAAATTAGTCAACATTGTGCCATATAAGAGGTATCACGTATCGTTATTTTAGCGAAGCTCGAAGGTATTAGTTTACATGCAATGGAAGTACCGGATGGCAGCTATGTCGCCTTTGCATGTAGTCCAAATCAAATTGCCTCTGATGGTGATATTACTGATAGAAATGGATTATTCGCCAAACATCTATTGAAACACATAGCAAAGCCAAATAAAGATATTACGCAGATATTTCGTACTGTAGCCAATGGTGTTTGCATTGAAAGTAAACAAAAGCAGAAGCCTATACGTATGGATGGTCTAATGCGATTGGAGCACATTTCTTTAAACGAAAAGCCTGTCGCTGTATATAGTGGTAAGAGAGAAACGGTAGAGCGTTCGCTGTTTAAATCCGAAAATTTAGAGCATTTGAGCTGCGAAAAGTATTTTGAAGAATCAGCGCTATCTCGCGGCATACTACTTCTCATAAGGTCTTGAGCTTGTCGTTACAATGATAATATTATTTTCCAACTCGATTAACAAAACAGTTATGATAATAGTAGCACAATTCCAGACTCATAAGCTGGAATTGGACAATCACTGCTCAGAAAAGTTTACTTTGAACTCTTTTTTCTTGAATGATGAAATATGGTTTTCTCTTTCTATTAATGTTCATTCTTTCCTGAAAAAGGTGTGAGTCGCGATAGTCTTCAAGAGCAAGGCAATAAAATTTATAAACGGAAATAGTTTTGCCTGAGGGTGGAAATAGCGAGTTGAATGTATCTTCCGTTCATAATAGTTGTCTGTGTGGACAGCTCAGAAACCCTGAAAATCTGTCAGAAACGTTTTTAAAGATTCTTGTTTGACTTTTTATTTCCGGTAGATAAGTAACATAGTGGAAGTGTATGTAATTTTGATCTGAGTACTATAAACTTTTTTGTCTCACTCTCTTTATAGCTTCGTCGACACTTCCATCAAGACGCATTGAAATTTCATCAACTACGACTGCAAAACCAGCAGTTATACCACCCGCCATTACCACCATTAAAGACCAGCAAACACAAAAAAAAATGGAAAAGCATTCGACTTGTTAGCAAATATAACGCAAACGTATTTCGAAAAACATAACAAGGTCAAAGCCGCACGATATTTCGATGTAATTCTGGACATTTATAGAACCAGACTGATAAAGATATAAGATAGTAGTAGTATTGATCACATTTTCGACTAAAAAAATTTCATGAAAGAAATGTTTTTAAAATCAAGATGTTTGGCACATGTGAAGTCGGTCTCAGAATGTCGGATAAGCAAATCACTAGAAGACTTCATTCTAAGAGTCTCAAATTTTGGCTCCAAGGCTAACTTTTATCGCTCTTTCGGACCCGATAGCTCATTTCAAGATTTAAACATTTTCGGCGACCAGGTTGGGTGGTGGTCTCATGGACTCTCTTCAGCGCATGCACCTTTACAAATGGAACAAACTATCAATTAAATTCATTACATGTGGGAAGAATTTGTAATTGTTCGACGCTTTTCTCCATCTGAGATGCTTCCTGAAAACTGTTACAGAACACATAACTGGAGACGAACGCAAGCGTTTTTGAAAACCAGGCACTGGCGCGGACCAACTCTTTTTTCTGAGCTAGGGTGTGGGTGTGGGTGTGTGTGCGGGTAAGGCTGTGAGTGTTGGTGCGTTTATGGATGCTATGGCAATTCAGTGCATACTCAGAGCGACCCCTCCAACAAGGCCACACCCACACCCACACCACACCCATCCACACCCGCACCCACACTCTCACCCAACCCACACCCACACACACCACCCCACCCCAACCGAAATTCGATAGATGTCATGGAAGGACTCACTCGTTTCCACTTTATTGTATCAAGAATGAATGTGTATATCTGCGATACAAGCAATGATAAGACAAACACAGCATAGACAACACGAGAAAAGATAAGAACTAATACACATATATGTTAGAAGAGAAAGAGATAATTAATAGATGTGTACGTTTAGGTGACCGATATTTTTGAACAAGGTCATAAAGAGTGGTGACGGATAGAATCCGCCACGATATTCCTTGTGGCAAAAGATTAAACAATTATCAGTGAATTTGGCATAGTCCTCGGTTTGTGTATTACAGTAGCGTCAAGTCGACATTATTTGGGAGCACTAAATTCTGTAAAAACTGAGGTATGACAATAATCGAAAACTTATCTTTCCGTTTTAACTGAAGAGCTAGTTTCCATTAAAATCGACATTCTTGAAGTTATGCCTATTTCAAACATTGCTTTTAAAAATACACAAGTTTCAGAACCTGCCAAAAGAATAAATAGTACGCTTTGTAGAGTAAACTGAGCGTTTAAAAAATGTTCCGCCTTTTGGAATTTTTATAGGTTTCAATCGACATACGTTGTTAATCAAAATTTTGTACAACTAGTATTTTGCACCTTTTGAAACAATTTGATCAAAGTTATTCAATCTTAGGCCAGAAGAAAATTCTGAACACATATTCGGAGAGAGCAAAAGAGTCTGATTCAAACAAATTGCTTCTGACTCTAACAAGTTGTATTCAAATGGTAGAAAAATAGGGCTCGACACTTCCACAAAACTGGAACTAAGTTTTTTAAAACGTTTGGAACCAGAGCAGTGAAGTTCTCAGAGAGATAAAGAAATTCTTAAATCCATATCGAAAAATCTTCATTGTTTTGCTGAAGTACTAAAATACCGCGGTGCCTTTAATCTCGATAATTCAATAGTGAAAATTTTTCAGAATATATTTAAAATTTTCGTATCTATCTGATGATTTAATGGTGTCGATTTCTCGTCATATGTTAGAAACGGAGCTAGAACTGTCAAACTATGACAAAAAATGACTGAATATTTTATGTCAAGACTTTCGTGCCATAGATCACCAGAGTCTTGTTATTACACCAAATATTTAGTTCAAACCTTTGATATCATTCGTATGTTCTTGATTGAAATATTTCTAGTTATCGAAAATATTTTTCGTGCGTTAGACCATTACGATCTTTGATGTATTTAATCGTTCTCATGCATTTTCATATTTTACGATCTGCTCTTCGCTTAATAATCAGTATGTTTCTTTTTTTATACATACAATTCTATAAGGCTTTTTCGAATTTAAATAAATAGACTTTAGTTTCAATCCTCAATACAATTTACTTATAATACTCAATTGCAGGAACCATTATTAGAGGTCTAGTCGTTTATTATGTAGTAATTTTAATGTATATATTCTATCAAGGTTTCATAAAAGTTTATTTAATTTCTTGTAAGTATTCATGAACACATATTTTTATATTGAATGTTAGTTATTAATTGCAAGAATATCTTAAAGAAAGCATTGAAAAGAAAAATTTGTTCATACAGAATAATTTGTTTTTTAGCGATTGAATATGAAACAAAGAGAAATTATTTTTTAACGAACATATTTTGAAGACTAAAAAAGAAAGTATGTAAAATGCAAATTGTTGTTCTTGTTCTTTAATTCGAACAAATTCTACAATTTCTTTTTTTTCACTCACAAAGGAAACATATAAATCTCTATAAAAATAAAGTTAATCACCAACAAATTTGTTAAGCAAATTTTCATCATCAAAATAATGTTCTATATTTATTCTTCGACTTATTCATACAATATCGTTTCGAAGCCGAGAATAATCTAAATACATGCATAACATATACCTCCTTTTTCAACCAAATTTCTTTTTACAGCGATGCCATTCGAACAGAATAAATCTAACATAAATATTCTTCCATCTGCAGGTAAAGTCTTAAGAAAGAACGAAGAAAGCCGTTAATCATACCTGATACCAGCATTACCTGGCTGTATTGATCTCTAAAAACTACCACTTATATTTTTTTTCGTTATATGCACAATCAAAAGAGACGGTATCATAGATATAGAAAAAAGATATAGAGAGAAAAAGAGAGAGAGAGAAAAAGAGAAAAAATTACAAACTTTTTCAAATATAAAAGCTAGAGCATCAAACATGGATACAGTGTATTCGATCCTTACATATTCAACGCAATCTTATAATCGAATAGGTAACTGTTATATTTTTATTCTCCGCGTTCTATTAAATTTACTTATGAATATTATATAGGTACATCAACAAAAAAAACACAATGAATTCAAAATATCTTGCTGTTTTATTGATGCTCTTTGGTTTATTATTCACATTGACACAATGTGAACGATTAACATTAAATGATCGGCATACTGATGACAGCGATAGTGCTGAAGGTGGTGATGATAGTTCTGACGATGTGGATGATGCTTTACGTGGTAGGAGAAATGTTGATTTGTTTTTGTTGATTACACTTATATTTTTTATTTGAATTTTCAGAAGAAAAACGAGCTATTCAGGATTTTCTTCAAAATGAAGATGATGCTAGCCAATTTCTTGATCAATCTCGTCGATTGTTCAGTGATCAAAAAAGTCACATGAAAGAAGCCAAGAAAAAGTAAATTGCATTAGGAAATTTCATATATATATACTAAAGTGTTATTTATTTTCATATAGATATGAAGAAAAATGTGAACGTCTCCTTCATCCACGTTATTGTCCTGATCTTGCAACATGGCCTGCATGGAATCAAGCATGGAATGCAGCAACTGGAAAAAAATAGAACAGCATATTTTTATCATTTAAAATATTTCTGTGTTTTTTCCCCTTCTCTTTATCGAATATATTAAATAAAACACTGTGAAAATGTAAAAAAAGTTTTAATCGATGCTAATAGTTGCAAAATGTTCCGAGTCTATCGTACATTGCTATTTTATCGTCGAATCATGTCATTAATCACCGATATTTTGTCTTGTACAAGGGCATCGCCATTTTTATGACTCTAGTGGTTTTATTGATATCAATATAGAAGAATAAATATTCAACGCTTTATATGCATACATGTCGAACAAAATGCTTTTTTATGTCCTTTCAATATGCAAAATTCTATTATTATAATTTTGCAATTCAGTTGTATTAATTTGAATAAGGATTGAGGTAGTTTAAATTTATGATTTGTCTCGTACGAATTAATTTCTTTTCAATTAATACAATAAAACGTCTCTTAAACAAATATCGTTTTGACTTTTGCAAAGTGTTCACCTTTGAAAAATGTCATATAATAGTTCTGTATTATTGTTTTCGTCATGATATATGTGAATTTAATGAACGTTGCTGTACAATTTGTCAAGCTTTATTACGTCAAAACTTTTGAATTTTCGTTTAATACATTGATTTTAGTTTTGTTCCAGAAGAACTTAAATATTCTTTTTGTTGTCTTTCATTTTAAAATATTGGATACAGAACCATGTGAAAAACTTGAGTTTTCAGCTAATTCAAGTTGTGATGAAACATTACTATCGTTGCAATCAATAATTAATTGAATTTTTTTCATTTAATATAAGATGATGTTATGATGGTATTGCTTTTTTATATCTGTACAGTTATAACGAACAATGAACAATTGCTTTAATGTATTAGTTGGAAATGATGAAGAGAGGGAGAAAAAGTGTATATCTATTCATTTAAAAGAGGTTCAAAAAGCGATTGAGCCTGTAAAAACAATGTTTAAGTTCATATTATGAATGGCCTCACCTATAAGAGATATTTACTAAAAGATGTTTTTCATTTTTTACTATTTTTTTTTTATCAACAAAACAGAATTTATTTCCATGAAACAAAATATTATATATATATATATATATCACAATAATCAATGTTTATTAGATGAATGTAAATTATGATTATTTGATGTTGATGATGAAGTGTTACTAGCTCGTAAGACAGGAAATGGATAAGCAAAAGATGCATTGGAGTTTTGTAATGTTGGATTATTGTTTTGAAAGGATGGTTGTTGATGTTGAGTATGAGCCGTTTGCAACGTCTAGAAAAAAAATATAAGATAAGATTAAATCTTAAAAGTTTGCTAAAAGGATAAACCTGTTCTGATAATTGTGATTTTGTTGATTGTATGATGTTTGGATGATTTAATTCTTTTGATTTTTCTTCATTCTTTTCAAGAGATACTGGTTCGACGATTTCTTCTTTTGTATTAATTGAAGACTTAGGCAATTCCTTTGAAAATATAATTATTTATTAGAGAAATGCAGAAACATTTAGGAATGCATCAATTTCTTGAACATGATGCCACACATGACATTTTTTCCTCAGTTAAATTATAGTTTCTGTTGATTGTCTATATCAACGATGATCATTTTGTTTTTGCTCTCTCCGAAGCTGTAGTAGAAATATATGAAAGAGAAAACAATAGCTTCAAAATTGGTCAAAACTCCGCATTTTTTTTTCACTCAACACGACTAACATGAAGAATCGCTAGTAGTCTGGTCATTTTCAATACTGGAAATATTCTAAACTTGAATTAGAAATTCAAGAAATTTATCTCGGCTCCATAACATATACATGCTCAGTACTGAGAATTATCTAACACCAAGCAATTCTTCATGCTAATCGTATTAAATTTTGAATGCTTTTTCCGATTCTATTGTTAGGTTTTGTCTAATACAAAGCCCAAATCTCAAAATCAATTGGAATTGGTACAAAAAACAACTAAAAAATGCGAATTTTCGACTAACTCGGAAATTTTTGTTTTGAAATTTATGATTGTCGATCGTAGCTTCAGATTGAACATAAAAAACTGATCATGGTTGATATAAATAATCTACAGGAAGTACAGTTTTAATAAAGAAAAAAAATGTCATCTTTGACATTGTGTTGGAGCATTCATAGGAACATTTTATTATTTACTTTAATATCTGATTGTAGTTGTGATTTATCTGTACATTCTAATGTCGTTTGATTATTATTTAGATTATTTTCTGGTAAATTAATACCCATTTCTTTAGCTTTTCTTAATCGTATTTTATTTAAACGTTCAGCCATATTTGATTGTCGTTTTTCTTTTTCTTGAATAAATTTTGTTTGTTCAATTTTTGTATTTGTTCTTAATTCATTTAATGTTGTCATTTGTTCAGCACGTTGTTTATCATCTGTAGAAAAATTATAATAGCCAACGCCATGTTCACGTTTTTCATCAAATAATATATCTTGATAATGTAAATGTGTTTTATTTCTTAATGCTTCCATTTCCGATTCCCATTTACTACGCATTTGTTCACGATGTAAACGTTCAACACGCTCAATTTCATTTTCAGTTTTAGTTGATTGAACTTTATCATAAGATTTCTTCTTTTCCGATGCTTTAAGTTGTTCATATTCATCTGATGTAACTAAACGTGTACGTCCAAATGAATCTGTATATTCAATTTTATTATTATTTTGATTTGTTTCATAAATTTTTCGTTCAAAATCAACAAGAAATGATTTATCATTATCATCATCACCATCATCTTCAGCTAATAGTTTCATTTCACTATTTGACATTATTTCGTCATATAATTTTGATTTTGCTTCCAGAATTGCACGTGATTTAGCATAAGCTATTTCATCTTCACGAGATAAAGTTGTTGTTGTTGTTGTTGATGATGATGATGTTGGAGGTTTAATTTCTTCAGTTTTCTTTTTCTTTTTTGATGGACTAACTACTTCAATATCTAGATCTGGTTTTGTTTTAAGTTTTAATGAACTTGATGTTGATTGTAAATTATCAAGTATAGCTGTGGATGATATAGATGATGATGATGCTCGTTGAATATCTTGTTTTTTACGTAATAATTCAGCTTTTAATGATAAATAAGAACTTGATGTATTATCGAAAGTTTTCTTCTCATCGGGATTCATTATATTTTCTCTTTTATCTACAATTACAAAAAAATCAATTAATCATTTTGAGCTTCATTTCAAGTAGAAAAAAAAAGAATAAATGTTTAAAAAACACAGCAGGTATCAAAATTCAATATGTTTATCATTTCGTTTAAGTTCAACTCTGAGTTTTTTCGTAAGAAGCATAGCAATATTTCGTGCACTAATTACTTCAATTTCTATACACGATGAACTCCATTCCATTGCATTAAGATAAAAAATATTTTTATTTATTTGTATAGGTGGCATTTTTTGTGGATGTTCATATTTTGGATAAGCTAGCCATGGTATATCTTGAATAAGTTGGAAATTATCATTGTCAAATATTTGTTTATAATCTGATAAAGAAAGTTCGTTTGGTGAAAATATTTTATATACAGATTTGTCAATGTTTTTATATTGTTCTTTATTTTCATTAACAGTGTGTTGTTCAGCAACAGCACGATATGGTAATGATGGATTTGTATAAAAAATAGCCTTTAATCTTTGACATTCATTTTGTGTTAAATTAAATTGTTGACAATTAAGTTTTCCATGAAGAAAATTTGCATGTGTTGATTGCATACGGTAATCATATTGATTAAAATTATCGGTTGCTTGTAAAACAAAATCATTTATATTATCACGATGAAGTGGAAAAGCTATAATAACATTATCATAATCAACAGCATGTACAAGTTCACTATTAGATGGTTGATAAGAAAGACGAACATTACCACCTTGATCATCAATATCAATACGATGAACGTCTGTAACACTTTTAACATGTCCTTTGACAAATTGAACATCAGATTGTTGTAATAGATATTCAAGAATTTTTTTAGAAACAAGATAATTACCACCTTCAACATGCCAAAGTATTGAACCCGTAGCCATTAGTGATACAAGCCCTAAAATTTAGTTTATTAGAAAACAAAATCTACAGATCATTAGTTTTCTATGAATAAATAATAAAGAGTTCTTAGTTGAGATGATTATTCAAGAATATATTAATCGAAAAGTAAATGAAATTTAATATTCGATAGGTGTAAACTTTTAGACAATTCTATTTATGATAAGCCAGGAAAATCATCTTCATTAAAGTATTTCGATATATGATTTAGATTTGAACATACAATACATTAATTTTATAATTTTAATACCTCAGTACTACCAGCCATGGAATGACGCTGAACAAGTCACTAGCGACTATTTGTCTTGAATCATCCGTTCTATAGTATGTTGACTACGTTGTGATATACACATATTCTTTATGATTAGTCAGTGTGTATAAGGAGCGCAAGAACTTTGCGTCAGACCGACCTTCTATCCACAGCTATAATTAATGGTAGTTGTAGAAAAGATATCAGATTATTAAATCTGTCGCTAAACAGTATTCTATGCCTCAAGGCCACTTAAAGACCAGAGTATTTTTCCTTCCTAGAAACATCTGTGAGATGTTTAACTTAATAGAAGCAATAAACTTCACTTCAAAAAAAAGTCAAATTTCTCATTTTTACTATCATCATTTTCATGAAAAAACCTTTATACAATATATTAAAATCATTTAACATTATATCGATTTCTAATCAACAATTATACATGATCAATAATTCGAAAATAATTATATAAATTTCATTTGTTAACGGCATGATTTCGCTAAATCAAAACGCTTATATCTCTAGGTTCGGACAGCATTTCTTTTAGATAATTTTTATGAAACATGTACTTGAACCTACTCTAGGCACTCTGAATAACTCCGTCCTATAGAATTTGGCTCCGCTGAGTTATCATTAAAAAATCAGCGTTAGCGATGCAATACAAAAAAGGACAAAGGTTTTCACTGAGTGCATTTCTATTGACAAATCCTGCAATTTCAAACAGTATTTTTGAAAATTAAATGGTTCATTTCGTAGATGATACATCTGGCTACAAAATCTCTATGGAAAGTTGTTCCTCAACATGCTTAAGTTTTTAATTTTTTGTAACTAAACGAGAACTTCAAAAATCAATTCTAAATGGTACAAAATCTTTCTTGAGAAACTTTGCATGATAGCAAAACAAAAAGTTTTATGGTGGACCACAGCCAATTTCTGAAAAAAAAAGTTTTTTGAAGTTCGATCTTGCTGAAAATCCCATTATAGATTCCATCTATGGCTTTGAGTCTATTCTAGAATTTCAGGATTTGTTCGTCGTTTTACATGCATTTATGGAAAAAGACCTTGTTCGAGAAAATAGTCCTGAAAAAGAATCAAAATCAAAGCGAAGAGGATCATGTACTATCCCTGCAGGAACGATGTCCAAAAATGGGCATTGCTAAAAATCGTTTTGTTTAGTTTTATGTATATTCTCTCGAATCTTTACTCTTTCAAGTCAAATTCAATCCAATATTACATTTTTGAGAAATAGATTACGACATTCATCCAACAACTTTTGCAATGTTTATTAATCAAAAGAAAAATAGTAGATTTCGACCAACAAAAATTAGACATGTTCATTCATTAAATTGTAATCTCATTAATATAACTATTATTTTCTTTATGATTAATACCTTCGAAAGTACTAATATTCAGATTATCTCGAATTTAGAATTTTTATTATTTTCTCCTGTTGAATGTTTTCGTTTTTTTTTTGATTGGCACAGCTGATGTGATATGGTGTTATTGCTCTTGTAAGGCCAACTCACATTGCATAAAGTGCGACGTAAAGAAAACCTAGTGTTTGATAATGATAGTTTTTCTCAAATAAAAAAAACGAAGTCGTAATAGGAACTCACAAAGCATTACGAGAATCGAAAAAAAAACTTGTTCCCGCATGACCTGTTTTAACCTATATGTCTAATAATAAATCAATTAAAACCGACACTAATCATTGATAAAGTCCTTGTCATCTCAAACGTGGTAACATATTAACCAAAAACAATAATATTATTGTTATTGCCACATATGAATGACATGAAGGTTGATAATTATTAGAAGATGATATCATTGATCAAATAGATATGTGTAGAAATATCAGTGGTATGAAAAGAATCATGCATAATTAAAGAAAAAAGTAATGATTAATAACTGATACGTGAAATCTTATCATTGATATAAGTGATAAGAATAAATTATAAGTTTTCGTTTTTGTTTAAGGTCTTACCAGGAAAAGCATTTATTGCGTCAACTGATTGATCATAATTAACTAGAGTTGCCATTTGTGCAATTTCATTAATAAATTTTTTATGAAAACCTTTTTCAAATAAATATTTTCGAAATGAAACACGTGTTGCTGTATAAAAATCTTGATCAAGCATTTGTAAAAATTCTTCAACTGTATTAAATGTTTGGCCATTTTCTTGATAATCATATATACTAAAACAAAATTTATATTTATTCATTTCCCGAAAGAAAAAAAAGGTAAACAATTTACCGAGCAAAATTTGATAATTTTTTATCAAGCCAAAATCTTAAATGCACTGCATCAAAACCATATCGCCATAGAATAAGAAATATATTTGGAATATAACGAGATAAAGTAGAAAATAATGTTTGAGAACCGTCATTAGTCATTATATACGGCAATGTACTAGGTACATTAAGTTTTTTTAAACCTAAATATGCGAAAAATCAATGTGTGTTTTGGCAATTATCTCGTTGCATAGCAAGAAAAAAAGTATTATTATTGCTATCAACTTCTGTTTATTTATATTAGTTATAATTGTTTCATTGTAATCATATAAGTTAGAGGACGTGTGGTATCAGTTTAGTTGGTACACACTGCTACCAGTGTTCATTAGAACACATCGCTACAAAATGAGCATATTTAGGAATGTGCAATTTCGATGGAAATACTGAAATATTGATATTGAGTCAACTAATATACTGATTACACTGAATTGGCATTCACTGAAGACTGATGTTGATGTGATTAGGATTACACATGTGCAGTGTAGGCTTCTATTGTACCGCAATTAAGAAAAATTTTCTTATCGTTACCCTACTGGGTAGAGTAACTCTGCACATCTCTAATCAGTGGCTGCCATGGCTAATTGGCTACGTTGTTCGACAGTATCTATAATGTACTACGTGGAAATCACAGTATAACTAGCGATAGGATGATCCTGGACAAATAACTAAGAGCTATTGGTCTCAGATCATCTGTTTGATTGTATGCTGACTAGGTTTTAACATATGCCCGCCCCTTGTGGTTAGTTTGTGCGTCTGGAGAGCGTAAGAACTTCGTGCTAGACCGGCCTAACCTAGCTATAGTTGTAGGGAAGATATCAGCTTATTGAATCTACCATTAGGCAACACCCTATGCCGCAAGTTAGCTGACAGCCAGGGGTATTCTTCCTTCCTTTCTAATCAATGAATCCTGCGTCGGTGACTCACTTGTCAGTATTTCTATCAACACTACGCATCTCTAATATAGGTGCATGTATTACTTATGATATTATTTTATAATGAATATCATCATATTGTCAACTTATTGATTCCATTTATTTTTGTAAGAAAACAACAATTTATTGAAAATATTTAATTTTATAAGTTGTTTTTCTAAACTAAAACAAGAAAATGATCTTACCAAATTCTTTAGTAAATCGTTTCATATATAAATTTTTATCATGTATAATTGATCCGCCAGCTTCATATTCATTTCCATCAATATCTATAGTTTTCAATCGACCTCCAACCTAGATATATTTTGTATTAACTACGAACTTCTAAAAAATGATGATGAACAAACTTGATCTGATTCATAAATCGTTATTGCAACAGAATCATTTAAATAATATTTCAACCAATAAGCTGTTGATATACCTCCAATTCCAGCACCAACAATTGCTAAACCAGAAAAATAAATATTCTATACCTTATTCATCTCATTCAACTTACCAATATGTGTTTTAGCTGGTTGATCCTGATCACATTGTACAAATATACAGATGATTAATAGAATATAACCGACACGTACTATCATATTATATCTGCAAATTACGTCGATACTGTCTGCCATAAAGATATATTATTTTTCTTTTCTAAACTTATTTTCTTTGTTTTCTTTTTCAAATATACATATACTGGCAAATAACGGACGATACAGACGAAAAAAAAAAGTAAAGAACAAAGACGAATACATGCACAGATAAAATTTTATGACAAAAAAAAACAGCAATAGACGTAAACGATACGATCATTCATCGAACGGAACCATAGAAAAAGAACAAGAAATTTTTGTATAAAACTAATGATTAACCACAGATGTAAGAGCTTATTTAAGTCGTTGAGTTATATTCGCAAGAGCAACAGCGAATGCTTGTAAAGGTGAAAATGGCCATTCAAAATCCAGTGTATAACAATTATTTTCAATACGACCAAATTGAATAACCTAAATTGAATAATTTTAATTTAGAATAAAATCTTTATAATGATGATAAATAACCTGTTTTCCTTTAAATTCAATTTGAAAATTTTTTGCCGATTCAAGTGTGACACGACCACCAAAATCTAATTGATATACTTGTGATTGTTCGTTCCATAAACTAAAAAAAAAACAATATAATAACAAAAATGAATTTTACAAAATTTTCGGAATCGTACGGTGGTCGATTTTGCATCACATAAAATGATGGATCATTTTGATTATCCGCAGGATTTATTAATTGTTCTAAGTCTGAGGACGGTGATAATCTTGTTAATGAATCATTTGTTCCACTTGTACATGTCATCATCCGATGTCGAGAACTTGAATATCGCTAAAATTTAAATTTAAATTATTTTAATAACTATCGAACATTAGATCATTCAGGATTAGAAGCATGTGAGATCCAGTTTCTGTAGTCTCAATTAAAAGAAAACTATTCGAGAATTTATTCGTATCAAATCTAAAAAATACTTTTTAATAACCATTTTTTTTCTTTTATTTATTTAGTCGACGACTAGTGCTTTTTTTTTGGAGTGATCTCTTTTGAATTATATTCTAATTGACATGATTTATAAGATAATTCACTTAAAACCATAGGTTATTTATTTTTCATAATTTCGATTCTGGCAACTTCTCTCTCTTTCTCTTGTGATCTTCGACTAGATCTCAGAAACTTCTTTTTCCTGTGGTCCCACAATCACTGTTTAGGATTGTACTCACTTTACGGAAAGTATTTCTGTTAGTTTTTAATTTTTCTTTTGGGGAACTATCTTCATATGAATTTAGCTTTTCACTTTCATTGTCTGTTTGAATATTATGATCTTCATTTGATAGTTGTTTTTGTAAAGATGATGCAGATAAATATGAATTATCTGTTGTTGTCGTTGTTGTTGTTGTTGCTTGTTGTTGTTGACAACTATATGAAAGTTTTGTTGTTTGATTTAATGCTGGATCACTTAAACTTAATTTTTTTTGTTGATTACTATTAAATGAATATAAATTTCTATATGTTTCTGGTTCAAAACAACTTTCTGGTACAGTTGAAATAATTGAAGCACTAGGAACAGCAATCATACCACCTGCCATAGTTGTTTGATTATTCTGATTTTCACTACTATCATAACCGGATGAATCATCAATAAGTAATGTTGTTGTTGCACTTGCTGTTGATGCATCAATATTATTTGCTATTGATGGAACAGTTATTGGTGGTGAACGATGACGATAATGTGTTGAATTATTTGTTATTGTACTCGAACATGTTCGAATAAATTTTGGTGATAATGGTTCTTTAACTTGAATACATGGCGGTGATATAGGACGAATAAAATTTGCTATTGATGCTGCTGGTGATGTTGAACGACTTAAATTAATTGGTGATGTTGATGAAGAATTAGCTGTTGATGAATCAGCATTTGTTTGTGGATGACGATGATAATGATTTGTCATGGCAGTTGTAGTCATTGACGTACATTGTGAACGATGTGCTGATAAATTTGATGACGTATGTATAAATTTTTTAACCTGACTTGAATATTTTGATTCATTTATAAATAATGAAGGTTGCTGTTGTTGTTGTTGTTGTGATCGAAGTATAGATGAATGTGTATTTTGTAATTGAGGAGACATTGGTGCTATTGGAATATTTGCAGCTATATTTAATTTTGATGATGAAAGAGCTGAAAATAAATAAAAAAGAAAATATTTATAAAAAAAACTAAATAGAACAAAATAAATTTAAATTTAACCTGTTAATGTTTCATCGTCATCTTCTTCATCAATTTTATTACGTATTTGTTGTTTTGCTTTACGAATAATTGGTTTAATTAATTTTTTAGTTTTACTTTCATTAGAAGATTGTTTTTGTTTTCGAGTATTATAATTATTAGCAACAGTAACAGTCATTTGTCGTGGTTGTAAATGTAAAAATGATGTTTTATATGTAACACTCCCTAAAATTTCTGGTAAACAATTTGAATGTCCATAGAATTTAAAACGTGTGCCCCAAATGTTTGCCGCTATTGTACATAATTTGTTATTCTACACAAAAATAAAACACATACAAACTTCATGAATCTTAAAAACCGATAATTTTTCTTCATCATAATGTAACACTTTCCACTATCTATATCAAATATTTGATTATTTTAATAAAACCAAATAAATTATAGTTTTCTGTATAAATTTAGAAAGTATTATATGACTTTTAAAGTCTTAAAATCTACTGTTTTTTTTTTCTTTTTATTATTTTCTAACAATCAAAAAACAAAATGATTTAATTTAAAAGTGTACAAATATTTATATTCATCTTAAAACAAAAATTATTAACTATTCACTTCAATTAAAATGTTACATTTGATAATAAATGGAATGAAAAAAAATTATTATTAGTAGAATCTATATGAGAAATAAAAACGATACGAATAACTGATTGGATGTGTATAGACATTGTTGAACTTTTTGAACTTATGTCTTTTGGGATTCTATTATTAAATAGTCTATACTATTTTATTGTTTCATAATCATAAATAGAACTAATTCTAATTGCTTCATTACATCTAAATAATGATATAGATTTGATAAAAAACTCCCGAAAGTCTGAGTAATTTTTCGTTCAATATAAAATCCTCCCGACAATTGAATATTCCGTTTGAAGTAACAATCTGCCGGATGTAATAGAAAGTTAGTCGAAAGGAAAATATATCAAAACCAGAAAAAAATTGAAAAAAAAATTACGTCTCCGATAAATACTAACTGTAATTCTCTATTGAAAGAACAAAACAATTGCTATTCAATGTCATATAGATAATCTCGATGAATAATATTTCTCTCATAATCAAAACTTCCATTAGTATATTTATATCAAAATATGCTCAGTTTAAAGAGTTTTGACTTGAAAATTTTGTTTTAATTAAAAATCATGAAATACAATAGAAAATCTCTTTAGAAAATTCGACTGCTTGTGCATAATAGAAGATGTGAGATCTTCTATTGTGGCGATGAGATTTACAAGCTATTAGTCCTGATCGAACAATCCAGATGAAAACAAATATTTCAAAGATACACATTATTACTGTTCAATGTAACCTAAAGTGAAGTAATACAACTTGACCGTTGTATTGAGACAGAATTCTAATGAGACTAATTGGATTATGGTATTTTATAAGCAGAGAAATCAAGATTAAACCTACGTATACATTATTTTGCGTTTAAGCAATTAGTATCTAATTTTAGGTTATTTTTTGTTTTTCTTTACAATCATAATGTCAAATATAACAGAAACATAATAGATAATAATATTATTAATAGACCGTAGTTTTCTCTTGTTGATTTTCATTAAGAAAATCTAACTTTTTGATAATAAATTTTTTAAACTTAATCAATTAAAACAATGTATTACTTCGAAGTGCAAATGCTATTAACGAATTCAAATAGTAGAAGACACTTTTGTTTTTTAATATCAAAAAAAATAATGAAACTAGAATGTTGTTTTCATTCACCATATGTTAGACTATACATAACTATTATGACAATCTGTTACATGAATACGTCAATGTTGAATGATAGTTAAAAGAAGTTTTGTTTTTCTGTTTTATCTTACATGTTTATGTTTAAGAAATTTTTTCATTGTTGTTTTTTTTGAAGATTTTTCATGTAAATTATTTCTAACATCATCATATTGTTTGAGTTCTTCTTCTAATTCAGAATCATTATCTGAACTACAACCTGAACTACTTCGATTTGTTAGTAAATCATCACCATTATTGTTAATATTATTATCAACAACATATATTGAATTTCTATTTGTAATTAAACTTGAACGATTATTATTTAATAATTTTATTTGTTGTTGTTGTTGTACAATTGACATATTATGAAATGTATTTGAACGTGATTGAACTGAAGATAAATGTATTTTTTGAGAAGACATTTTTGATGATGATAATGATAATGATAAATGATTTGTTTTCATTTGTGGATCAAATATAATAAAATCTGGACAAATTTTTGATATACGTTTAGCTGTTAACAATGGTATAAGACCACCAAGATATTCTAAATATAAAACATAAGTTGCTCCAGATAAATTTGTTGTTGCTGGCATAGTTGTGGAATTTTCTGTTTCATTATCAATACGTTTCATTGTACATTGTAAACGAAGATGAGATTTTAATGGATTACATACAAATGAACGTAAAGTTTTTTGTTCAGGTAAAAAACCTTTTATTGTTGAACGATAAAAATTTTGAAGATTTTGTTTAAGATTAGTTGGTAAAAATAATTTATCAAGATTTTGTAAAGAATTATTTAATAGATATTCTTTTATTTTCATCTGACATAATGTTAACATAGATGGGAGAGATTTATGTATTATCCATATTGTATAAACATATGAACCACATGCAGCAAATATTCGTTCTAGAAATAGAATTGAAATTATTTATTTATTTTTGTCGTCATCTCTTTTTCTTACCATTGCCATGTGCCCAACATAAAGCAGATAATGGTTGTGTCTAGATAAGAAAAACAAACTTTTATTAAATCTATATATAAAAGTTTCGTATAATACTAGGTACTATGATGGAACAGGAATAAGAACATCTTGCCCATATCTATTTAGGATAAATGAGTCGTGACAATATGACATTTGACATTTGACATAAGTTTTATACGACTATAGAAGGTATCGTGCTTAATGATGAAGTGTTGGCCCTGATCTCACTTCCATCTGGCCTATATCTAATTATGATAATTACGAACGCTCTTCAATGTAAATTATGCCTATTTTCTAAGAAGAAAAGTCTTGAATTCTTCATTAGCATGTTTTTTTTTCAGCTCTGATATTTTTTTATGGTATGCTTAATTGACCGAGATTTTAATTAAACTGGAAAATTTTTGTCCGTAAAATTTCTAAAGATTAGTATTATAAAATACGATCGAATTTATTTTACTATGAACAAGAAGATTTCGGTAACATCTGTTCGTTTTATATGTTATCTATAACGAACAAGCAAAAATATGTTAATAGTATTATGTTATATTGTGTTTGAATAATAAACATTTTAATTGTTATTTCTCCCCTTCGCGCATGATCTGTCAAACACATTTCTATCAATCACCGTCTACAAAAATATTCATTAACTAGAATATCCTATACTTTAATTGTGTTGTCTTGATGACACTTATATGAATAAACTATTCTATAATTAAATTACAAACCGTCTGTGGAATATGAATACGATGTAAAAATTCTCCACGACGAGTATAAAATATAATTTGATTGTTATAGATTGAATCAGTTGAACATGTATGACCTCCTACAGCAAGAATTTCACCAAATGATGACCAATCCATTTTAATATCTATTTAAAATAGAAATAAGAAAAATTTTTATATTCAATCTTCTATTTACTTCGAAGTTCAGTATCAACAGATATTGGCGATTGATCTTGATAATTATTAAGAAAAAGTACATGACCATTATCAAGACTACAAGCAAGAACATAATCATCATTAACAAATTTCAATGCATCTATAAAATCAGAATACAAAAAATAATCGACTTATAAATATGAATTTTTTATATTCAATTTACTATTATCAGGTGCTTCGGGATAGAATTTATTGCATGAATAAAGTAATTGTGTTATTGATTGTGTTGATAATTGAAAACCATCAGTTGTATTACCATGATGATCCATTAATATTAAATTTCCTGCTGTTGTACCAAGAATAACACTGAAAACAAAAACAAAAAAAAATCTTCTTCTTAGTTTCTTTTAACTTTTTTCTCTTACTGTGAAACATCAGGCATCCATGTCACAGCCGAAATTTTAGCTTGTGCTGTATTAACAACTGTTGACCAATAACGTTGTCCAGTAACAGAACCCACAAGAACAAAACCATCTTCATAACAAATAACAGTCATACGTCCATCATGTGACCATGCCATATCAATAACAGGATGACTACGATCGTTAATTAATTCTAATGACCATCGATTATCATGTTTTACCCATACAAAAATAACACCTTTTTCATCAACAGTTGCTAATTTTTGAAATGGTACATTCCATGAAACAAGACGAACTTCTGTACGATGTGCACGTAAATTAAAATTTGTACGATCCGGTATAGATAAATTTTCATCAGATCTTATTGATGTATATGTTACACTAACAATATGATTTGTATTACCTGTTGCTAACCATCCATCATATAAATTAATTGATTGTTGAGTTGGTGTTGTTGTTGATGATGGAATTGATCGATTATTATCATCATCATTATCATTATCATTATGATTTGTATTATTTTCATCATTAGAAACATTTAATGATGCTGATAATGTAGGCAAATAATGCATCCATGATAATGATTGAATGATAGAATCGGTTCGTGCTATATTCGATAATTCGATATAAGCATACATCTTGTTATTCTAAGACATTTCTTTTTTTGAAAATGAACAAAAAAAACTATATATGTTCAATAATAAAGAGATATAGTATACGAAAAAAATCTATAAAAAAGAAAATAGCAAACATTAGACGACCTTCTTTGATTATTATTATTATTATTATTATTATATACTACTACTGTACTTTGATTAATCCGAATGTCAAGGATGTTGATGCACAGACTTATGTAGACAAAAAAAGAAAGAAAATGAAAGATAAGAGAAAAAAAAAAGAAATCAGATCAATGTTTGATAGATTCGAGATTTGTAAACAATTTAACAGATATAACTATCTACAATGATCTATTTCAATTTGAAATTGTATCTTATCAACATTCATAGAAGTCATAAACAACAAAATGATACATACAAGCTAAGAACAACAACTATAATAAGAGTACAATGATGATGATGCCGTCGGCGACATTGCGCCTAATTATTTATCCAAGGGATTTTGATGCATGCCTACAACCTTGTTCCTTTCTCTCTTATGTGCTCTCTCTTTCTCGTCTACAGCCTTCAGGAAACCGTTACAAGGAAAAAACGGAAAAGAAAAATGAAGAGAACGACTCTGCATACTTTCTAGTAGGAAAAAGAAGAAAATTTTCTATGCAATCTTGAATATCAATTTAGTGCTATTATATTTGACGACAATAACAGTTAGACTCCTACTGTATTAACCTAAAAGCTAATTGATCAGACCGTAAAAAATAGATATTCAGTTGCATTGATAAAAGAAAAACAATACTGTAGGTGTAATACAAAAAAAAAGCTTACTTTCACCTATTATTTATTTTTATAAACAAGGACAAACTAGAGTCATTAGATGATACCTTTACCTATGCTCGAAATGTATACGTACGATAGTAAATGAAAACGAAGAAAAAAAATTCAGTTCTAAATAATCATAGAAAGAAAAAAAACATCAACAGAAAAAGAACAAGAACAAAAAAAATGTGATGAAATAAAACTAAATGACTTTCTTTTATTCATGTACATTGGATATGAAACAACGAATCAATTAATAGTGAAAAGAAATATGTATTGACGACATCTATCAATATTGAAGATCAAAAAAAGGTCAAGTGCATGGAGATTGCTTTCAAGATGGCTGTTTGAATTTTTTTATATTGAGATATTTTTTTGAAGGATAGATTTTGTTGATCTCGAAATACTTCTTGACAAGCCAAACGAAGAACTTTACATCTAGCCGTTCCGTTATAGGTGCTGTGATCTTTATTCATCTGTGTTATCTCGTTATAGTTAATTTACCTGATGAATTTTATGATAATTTTGTATTATCGTTTTACAAATATCATTCTACTAACAACAAAAGACCTGCGAATCGTATTTTTCATATAGAATATAGAGTTTATGATCAGAAAAAATTTTATTTATGTAGATATACATGAGAAGTACAAAAATAGATGCTAATAATTTAATACAGCGATATAAAGTATTGATACATCATCTAAGTTTTTCTTGAATAATATTTGTTAATAGGTCATTTCATCATTGATATTTACAGGTCTACGGAATAAACTTTTTTCGACATTCAAGACTATCCCATAGTACTCTAGTTGTATTCTCTATTAAAGCATAAAAGTTTTAACAAAGAATTCAAAAACTACAACTTGAACTAGAAGATGCAGTCGACGATGCATAGAATGACCTATTAACAAATATTATTCAAGAATGTATGAACAAAAAAAGAACTCAGACAAAGTATCAATAGTTTTTAGTTATATTATACATAACTACAAGTTTAGGTTTTCAATATCTAGAGCTCATAAATATAATTTTGTTTAGACTACATACGACGATAGAGTAAAATTATGTTCTAGAAAAATAAGATAGTGCCGAGTTCTCTGCTAGGTTTTCTTTGGCAGCAATTTAATTGAAGGTCAAAAAATTATTTTTTTTTACAGGAAATTAGAAAAAGAAACGGCTTCAGGGGCTTCCTAAAGCTTGTTGTATCTCAACTAAAAGAACGTCGTAGAGAACTCGATGACATTTTATTTTGTGGAGAATAAATTGTTCTAACGTTCTACAAAGTCTGAACAAAATTATATTTACCTATGCTAGGTGCTGAAAAGCTAGCCTTTTGGTTTTCCGGAGTCTCTGTTTTCGGAAATCTAATCATGATTTTTATTTTCGTATATTCCTTTTGAAAACATTTTTTTTTACTATAATCAAATCACTATTTGGATTCTTTCTAATGCTTATCACATCGAAATAGAAGTTGAAAATAAACCTTTTTGAATAATTTTGATACCTACTGTATACATATATATATATAAATTGTTTCATTGGTAGTTTTATCAAGAGCTTATTTTTTGTCAAGCTATATTAAGTCTTAAATGAATTCTTTTTCATTCCCTATGATAAATGATTGAGAGGACTGTGAAGCAGACCTACTATATAATAATAGCTGATTAAGTTTCAAAAGAAAAATATGATTCTAAACTTCAGATTTCTTAATACAAAGGTAATAGAAGTTCTATTAGTTGAAAATATCATGTAGAGATGTTAGCTATTTGAAACATGATTATGAATGACAATAGTCGACCTACCTTTCAATGCTCCGTGATTTGAAGTATATTTAAACAACTGCATTTAGTCTCATAAAATATTCAATTTATTCAGTTGTCTTATACTATATAAAAGACACTTGAGATTTTGAATATAAAAAATATATATATACATGACGAGGAATTACCTCATTTACATTTATGAAGTCTCATTCGAATATTTCATTTATATTAT
The DNA here is from genome assembly GCA_905329745.1 of Rotaria sp. Silwood2. Taxonomy (NCBI): domain Eukaryota; kingdom Metazoa; phylum Rotifera; class Eurotatoria; order Philodinida; family Philodinidae; genus Rotaria; species Rotaria sp. Silwood2. The sequence continues at coordinate 14,274 of CAJNSZ010000033.1, read as the reverse complement.
AAAATATAATGCTTATTAAAATTACTTTAAATCTCTTTTTTTTTCTTCTTATTCTAGATTATCTTTACTTATATTTCTTAATTATGCCAGTCATAACCGTTGGTAAAGAATCTAATTTATGGCAGGAAATTTGTTCAGAATTTGCTATAAAACGTGCACAAGCTGAAGCAGGTGCTATATCAAGTTCATTTCTTAATTATGAAAAAAAATATCCTGATAATAATGAAATAAAACAACCATTAGCAGATAAACAAATATATGATCCATCAAAACATTCACCAGTTTTTTGTAATTCTTCTTATATATATGCACCAATTGATGACATAACACAAATTCAAATTGATACACGAATATCTCATCCAGCTTGTATTAATTATGCATTAACACCAATAGAAAATTTTCAAAGAGAATTAACAAAAACAATAACACCCCGTATTCAACGTCCAATAACACCAATGAAAAAAAGTCCAAAAGAACTTTCAACAATTGAATATCTTGAAAAATATGTTTATCCGATATTATTAAAAGGTATTGAACAATTATTAGTTGAAGCTGAAAAACGTAAATGTTTAGAACGTAAACGTAGTGCATTTAATGCACTCGATTATTTAACACGTTATTTATATTATAAAAATCCAAATAGAATTAATTTATCTGATGAACAAAATCAACAATTATCTGATATAAATCAATTATTAGAAGATATTCCATTTGTTCGTATACATTTTGAAAAATATCCACGTGCACCATTACCTAAATCACTTTTATGGAGTGAAGAAGAAGCTGCCTTAATAATTCAATCATATTATCGGGGTTATCGTGTACGTAAACAACCTGAAGTACAAGAATTACGACAATGGCAACGGGAATGGCGTGAAGCAAATAGAAATATTCATGATGTTGTTGAAGATTTTTGGCGACAACATGCATCACCATCACCTGTTTAATTCAACTTTTTTTTCTTTTTTCGTCTCTCTTAAATATATTTATTTTGGTTTTTTTTTAAATAAAAAGAAAAAAAATAAAGAATTTTATGTAACAACAACAAAACCATTATAACTCGACGGATTAGTGGATAAAACTGGATTACCACTTTGAGATTGCATGAATGTATGTGTTTGTCGATGTAACCAATCATCTTTGAATAAATGGATTGTTAGAATTTGAGCGACATTCGCTAATTTATTCCATACATGTGCTAAGACTAATTGTTCATCAGCATCTCTTCTAAATAAATATTTACAAGAATATATATATATTTTTTTGTTATGAAAATGCCTATTTGCAAGTCAATGAAAAATTTTCTCAAGTCGGATATCTTAGCCATCATGGCCGAATGACAACTTTGTTTGACATGTGTATCCTCAAGGTACTATGTGCAAATCTTAATACCACCAGCCATGAAATGACCTTGGATAATAGCGGCTGTTTGTCTCGAATTATCTGTTCGATAGTAGCATATGTTGTGACATACACTTGCTGTTGTAGTTAGTAGAAATAGGTTCGATTCCGTTCAAAAAAAAGAATACGAACCGATTCCATCGCTGATGGTTAGTTTGTGTGTATGAAAAGCACAATAAGCTTTTATCGGGTTGATCTACTGTCCAGAGCTACTACTAGTATTAGTTATTATTGGTGAGATGTTGGGCTATTGAATCTGCTGTTAGGTAGCACGCTGTATACCGAAAGATAGTTGACAGACAGAGGAGCTCATTAACTTCTCGTCTTGTTTCAGTCTAGAAGATTTGAAACACTTTCAACAATCATATGATAAAACAGATTTATATTATGAGATTCATGTAGGAGAAAAAATTCAAAACCGGTAAGAAACGTAACGGAATGGATTTGTTCATAAAAGAATCCGTCTTTGTCAATATTCTCTTTTTCAGAATAAATATTCGAATATTTATTGTTTACTCAAAGTTTTCAATAAACTTATTCAAAAATCCTTTCACTCAACAATAAATATCGTTAAACTTGAGTCTTTTATAAAAAAATTAAAAAAAACCTTTTTTTTGCAAACTATTTCAGTGTTCTTCGATACATAAAACCACCTTATCTTTCACTATTAGTTTTAACAAAGACGTGATAATTGTGAAGTTCATGAGATTCATCTATCAATGTCATGCTGTTCGTCGTTAAGCTTGAAATAAGCTGAGCTTATGAATTGTTGTATTGACTTATCCTCAGTTTATGACACCAACACATTACAAAATAATTTAAAATTTATTTGAGTAATGCAAGTCTAGCAAAGTTTGCCAAGCTCTCAAATGATATATAGAAATTTATCAGGATCTTTCAAGATATATCAATCATGGTCTGCTAAAGTTTATCTACTAGAACCCTACACATTGTATATGTCTGTGTTTTGATGGCGATAGTGTCTTGCTATAGCACTCTCATCTTGTTGTATATATGGAATAGTGGTGTAGATATTTATTTTCGATAGTTTTTACTTCTGTAGTTTGAGCTATGAATATCGAACAACTAAATATCCCTTAACTTTTCTTTATTGGTTCTGAAGACTTTGCCGACAACATTAATAAAAATTGAATTCTTAAAGAATTCTTTTTTTTATTTAAATTAATTTCTAATTCATTTGCATCATACAATGCCCTTTCGTTTAAAAGATCGCAAAGTAAATATTAAATCACAATAAAATTCAACAAATATGAATGAAATTTCAATAAATTAAGAACAACCTTCTGTCACTAACGTCTCGTTACAATATATAAATTATTTCCTTATTGCATTTTAAGGAAAATTAAGTGAAATGCTAGTGAAGCAACATGTCCCAAAATCGATGAAAAAAAAAACATTCTTCTTGTGATTAGCAACAATAGCTAAATCGTGTCTGACATTTTAATCTTACAAAGATTATGCTAAGAGTTTTTATCGTTTTTGAAAATCTTTATTAATTAATTTTATAAAATAATTAAATAAAATGATTACTAACCGACATCGAACATGTAACGAACCAACAAGTGTTCCAAATGATAAAGCCCAAAAATGTTCATGACGAAATTCTAATACACCATCAAGTCTTGATGCTTCATGAAGACATTTATCTAATTGTCCAATCATAGGTGCTGGTGTTGTTTGTAACAAAATTTTTCCACTATATGTTGCGATTGGTACCATTGTACCAAATGTCATAAATGCCATAAGTAATGATGATAATGTATCAACAAAATTTCCATAACCCATTTTTAAAAGAAATGAATTCGAAAAAACAATAGCTAAACCACACCAACAAAGTAATGCTAACGGATTAATACGTGGTAAAAGAAGACGACTTAAACCTGGTATATAATGGCAAACACTTTGAAACATATCACTAACATGTTCTTGTAACCAACTAGATGAACTAGCTGCAATAACATGATCGAATGCTTGATTTCGTACAAAATAAATAACAATCATATGAACAATATATGTTAATATTGATGCTAATATAAGATATTCAGTGTGTATTGTTTCATCTTCAATATATTTTTCAATTGATTCTTTAAGAATAAAAAATGCACCAAGTATTGAAAGCATTGTTGATGTAAATACAGCTAATACTTCAAAACGTGCTGTACCATATGAAAATGTTGCTATGGTTTGTGTTGGAATGAAAAGTGATGTGGCATTATTTATGGAATTTGTATCATTATTATTTGAATTTTGAATTTTTTGACGAACTTTTGTATTATTATTTTCAATAATCCATGCTGATAGTAAAGCTGTACCAATGAATAATAAATCAAATATACATAATGAACAATATGCTTGTAATGCCATTGAATTAGCTTGACCAGCCATGGTAAAAACCATAATACAAGTTATTAAAGTTGTTATTGTTATTATAACTATACTACGGGAATGAGATGATTGAATAAGATAAAAAATTGATGTTAAAACTGATGTTGATTTAGTCATGTTTTATTGAAATGATCTAAAAACACATATTACAATTAAAAGAACAGATTTTTAAATTACATCTATCTAACAAAACTGTTCGTACAACAAAAGACAGATCCAAATACGATGAAAGAAATAAAAACACTAAAACAAACTGTTCTATGCAAAAGAAACACACATCAAATAAATCCGACATTGATAATCTGAACTATACATGTGCGCACTGAAAACCAAAAATGAATATGAAAGAAAACAAACATCTGACATTAAACATTCAATAATTTGCACGATGAAGATGAATTTTCGTTATTCTCAGCAAATGGATCCGACCACATTGAATTGAGATCACCCTAAATTTAAAATAATAAACAATAAAAACTTTTTATCGTTTTCATTCTTAAATTTACCTTTAAATGAGCGATTAATAATAATGGTATTAATGTAAATGGAACAAGAAATAAAAGTGCTGGTTGAGCACATTTAAATATTTCTGATGAAATAGTCGCTGCTAATAAGCCTTTAGTTAATAAAAATAAAATTCTATTTTTTAGATAAAAAGAAAAACAAAGAATTTTTTACCTGCACAATAACCAAATAAACAACATTGAAAATAGGTTAAACGATTAATAAACGATAAAGGATCATTATTATGTAAATTATTAAGTCTTTTTCTAGATTCAAAACGAAGAACAAAGCAAAGGACAAGTCCAGGCATAATTATATCTCCTAGGCCAAGTAATGAAAATCGACCTTGTTGTTGCATACTACAAATTACAATTTTTATTTTTATTTTAAGACGAAACTTTTTTTTCACTACAAACCTAGGAAAAACAATTTTACCAGGTAATGAAAGTTTTGGTGCATGATAACGATTAAAATTTAATCGTTTTGCAATTGTAGTTAACTAAATATTTCAAATTTACAATTGAAATTTAATATAATTTCTTGTTTTTTTTTTACCGGATTTTCTGCTTCTTTAGTGGCTACTCTAACCATAACATTTGTTGCAAATATATAATGAGAAAAATATACCCAAAAAACATCATATATAACAAGACCTATTAACAGTAATGCTGATACTTTTAAATTTGGTAATCGAACAAGAGCAATAAATGATATACATAATCCTATTGCTATAGCTAAACAAAATGATAGAAAAAATAAATTTAATTTTCAATGATTTATGTTTCTCTTTACCATCCATGAATAACCAATGTCCAGTAATAATCCATATAAAAACAAGACTTATTGATAAACTGAATGCAGCAATTTCGGATAATGTATAACGACCAAATATACCAAAAGATATTCTAATAAAAAAAAATAATGAATAGAAGAATAATTTTTCTTTTCTAAGAATTTGAAGGTACTGATAATTCAAACAATGTTTTGTTCTTAGATATTTGATGCATTTTGGAGGCTTCAACGATGCCTTATCAAGACCTACGGGCATGAAAGGAGCTCCAAATTGAATTTGACTCCGACTTTGTTTCGTGTCCGGATGCCTCTATAAGATATTACTGGAATCTTCAAAAAATCTCTTATGTTACAGCTGAATTTTCGACAAAAAAATTAGTTAACTTAATGCAGGGCTCTAATAAAAAAGAATGAAGTCGCGGTAGTGCCAACGCCAGCATTTATCCGAAGTTTTTGTTTTTTCATTTTATCCATCATATGGTTACGAAAAAAAATATCGTTTGCTTATTGATAAACTCGATTTTTTGAATATGATAACGAAACATCATAAAGACAGGTCCGTACTTAAAAATTTTGACCATCAAAACTTCAATTACAAAAGAAATGAATATCATATTCAAAATCAGCACAAAATTCTGCATCGAACAGTATACTTAATACAAGTTTTCGTCAAATATCAGTTTTTACATCTCATCACTAGAATCGATCACGTACAAAATTTTTAGATTCAAACTCGAGTGGACTCGGGACCAACCGAAGGGGTTCTATCCTATGCTTCTGCTTGTGCTGATTCTGAATATGATATTCGTTTCTTTTACAAATGAACTTCAGATGATTAAAGCTACCATATCCAAAAAATTTAAGCTTCAGTGCAAATGTTGTTTGAATATCTCATAAACAAAATTTTCCGAAGTAAATCAACGAGTCTCTATCCAATCATGACATACTCAAATTTTGAATTGTTGATATCTTACTTTGTATTATCAGAACATGGACGAAGTATCATTTGACAGCATGGTGTTAGAAGATAAGCAAAACCCATTGTTGATAATACTGAGAATAAGAAAATAAATATTAAAAAAAGTAAATACTAATTTTGTTTCGTTGATATTGATAACTTACTTGCTGTACAAATAATAAATACTGTTTGAAGTGAATCAAAGAAAAAGAACATAATCATTAATGATAATGATGCACCAAGAGGTAGAGCAATAGCATGTATTGTTTCAATAACATGTGAATGTGAAACTAAACAACGAAAACAGTTGTTTAAATTTAATTAATAAATTAATTCGAATAACCTTGTTCATTTGTTGATGATTCAAATAAGAATTTATTATAAGAAGATATAGAATCTTTTGATTTATCTTGATCTAATGCACTACAAAAAAGAATCGAACATTTTAATCATTCAATATTTAAATAAAAAAATAATTATACCGAAAACTTCCATAGATAATAAGAATAAGAGCAATTATAAATGTTAAAAGATGAGATGAGTCAATAATTGCAAAAAAACTACGTCTCCTTAATTCAAAAAGAAAAAGAAGAAATAATAATTCTTTTTTTTTTTCAAAGAGATTATTTACCAATAACCATGATGTTCATTTATTGGTTTTGTTTCCACAGCATTCGAAATCGTTAGTAAAATATTGAACAACATGGTCTATTTTAATATACGAGATCAATAGTTTCTTTTTGTTTCAATATATGAATATAATTTTATACACTCGTGTTCAACCTCGATACAACAACGCTTTGAAATCATAGATCATAATCATTTTTTTTATTAACGTTCTCTTTCGTTAACGATGATAATAACAATAACCATTCAACATATGTTCTTATTTAGTCTGTTCAATGCTTAAAACAACTAAAAGAAAAATGAATAAATAATTTTGAAGAATATGCTACGTTAACCTTGAACTAGATCAATTACAAACACATTTGCCAACCTAAAGCCCTGATTGCAGATATCTTTGTTTCAATTCTTTTTTTATATAACGTCGAGAATTTACATAGAGTAGCACACATGCGACAGTTATGTAAGGACGGAGGTATAAAAAGAAAGGCTAAATCAACTATGTCAACATTCAAACTTAACCGAAAGAGACAGAAAAAAAAGAGAATATTGTTTAAGACGCATACAGCAATGACAAAGTTGTATATATGTAAAAAGAAAGAAAAAAGGGAAGAACAAAAACTCCTTTTTTTTTCGTATAATAAGCCCATCTTATGAACTGATGAACCTGTAAAAGAACGAAAAAATTGACCGAGTCGGTTACATTTTCTTTTATTTTGATATCATTTTAAGAAGCTCTAACTCATTTTTTTTTTGTTTTTTCTACATTGTTACGTTCTCAAATTTGGAATTAACAGGAAAAAAACATATTCTACGCATTTGTAATAAAAAAAAACAAATTGAATGTGTCGTAGACCATCGGTCATTATAGGAAAAATCTTATTGGTTCATTAATCAACCAATCTATAACTTTGAGTAATTCCTCTTTGCGATGCACTGAATGTCAAATTGCAAATTAGTTCTGAAATAAAATCTTTCTTTTTTTTTCTCATTTACTTTTAATAGATCTCAATTTTTGATTAAATAACAAAAATTTCTAAAAAAATTGATTATTCAACCATTCACTACCAAGATAGCATACATAAGCAGCATGAAGTGCAAGCAAAAGTGAAATGCTAAAAATACTTACAAATTTGAAAAAGTATTGTATTTTGTACTTCACGAAGAAAAACAATGGGGAAAAGCAGACTTTTGCATAAGTTTACCTACTCCTACAGAGTTTTACATATTTCCTTTGCTCTCCAAATTATAAGTAGATATAGATCAACTCCAATCTAGAAGTTCAGATCAAAGGAGATAATGAAATATTGAGATATTTATTTGAAAGAAAGCATTCTGTATGAGTAGTTCTTTTAATAGCATTTGATTTCTGAAAACAGTTCTCTAAACTGATCTGTGTGAGGAATAAAAAGTCTTTGGATAGTTCATTGACAGGAATCATTTCCAGATATCACTTTGTCTTAGAGGGACCGTACAGAGAGATGAGTTACTATTGAAGAACTGCTACATCTTCGATAATAAGAGTATACGCGTAATAAAGAAATAATAAAAGTAGAACGGCAGTAGAACTCATAGCAGAGGATAGAGTGCTGGTTCTCTTTTTACTGTTGTTTGTTTAGCAGTAAGACATTGATAAAGAAACAACACCAGCTTGTTTCTTTTGGTCTGAATAACGGTCAGAAAACGCAAGATAATATATGAAGAAAGAGAGCTGATGTTGGTACATGGTGTTACTTATTGATACTTTAGAAGTACAAAAGCATGCAATTTTACTGTTGAGAAAAATCCAATGTTGTGACTGTACTCTGCAGAATTTTCAATAGAAATCTAAAACAAGGCATAAATAGGTCACTCGTTTATTTTTGACAAAGTATCACAGTCAATAATTGATCAAAAATAACAGACACATATTGACAAAAATGCCCACAATTTCATCTAACTAGGTATAATGGTACACACTTACACTATCTGACGCAAACTTCGATATTATTGAACTTCTATAGCGTGATACAACGCAGTTTCTTTCCCTTTTTCTTTTAGATGACATTGTTCGCTTGTATATACAATATGGAGATTCCTTAGACAAAAATCCCTGACTATTGAGTTGTGAAAGTAGAAATCTCCATTGAACCATATATCATTCGAAAAAGAAAGACTAATACAATTTTATCTATCCAGCATCAGAGAAAGGAAGCTGTACTTTTAATAACTTCAGTTAATCGGTTGTTCCATGTGTTCATGCAGGAGATTTTTATTAGTCTGCCTTGTTTCCTTCATGTTTTGTATTGGAAATAGGATCAGAGTTCTTTTTTAATATTCATACTCTTATAGAGCTTGTTGAACTCTATCGAATCATGTAAAAATATCTAGAAATTAATATTTTGCTGAATATTAAACATTCAGACATTACATGAATATTTTCGTTTTTGGTGAAATAAAGGAACTATTAGTTTTCATGAGCTAGATGGGATTCGAACTCTTTATTTTTTAGATGACAGCTTTAATCTCTTCTATAAAAGTGTATTTTTCGGTCAGTTAAGTATGCATGTATTTGTATAAATAACGTCAATTTCCACAGAAATGAGGCATATATTTGTAGTTTATTTACTTTGCAATAAAAACAAATGCATGATGCGAATAGTTTCTTTCATATGTATCTTTTATTTTTTAAATTTCTCATTAATAAGATCTAATAATGAAAAGATTACAATCGAAAACAATTCAGTAACAAAGACAAATGAGAAAAGAACGAATATACCAATAATCAATTTTTTTTCAACAAATATTTATTTTGAAGAACCATTTCAAGATAATAAAAAATTGGTTATCTTGAACAAAATCACAAGCAAAAAAAAAATATTGTTGATCAAAGTATATCTAAATATGATAGCGAATGGGCTTTTGAAATTCCTGAATCATCTGTTTTAAGAATGATTATGGTTTAGTATTAAAAGTAATATTCATTCTGTAATTCATTCATTTCATTTTCTAATAATCATTGCTTTAGTCAAAAGTGAAACATCATGCTATTAGTGTTAATTTCAATAAATTATTCGGTTTTTCGACAAATCTTCGTATTGTTCATTAGGAAATTAAGTTTCAAACGAATCAAGAGTACGGTGGAGCTTAACACCACATCCACATCGTATACTATGAATGTAGATGTGACTGAAAACAATGCCAGCCTATTCATTCAATTCAATCTTACGCACTCACAGCCATCATACCCAAAAATTATTTTTATTGCAAAGATTAGATTCAGATTGTTGATTTGAAGTCCACGATAGATAAGCCTTAAGTTGATATCAAATTTATTTCTAAATGATTCATAGTTCAAGAGAACCAATTTTTTATAAAATGGTCCCCACAGGAGCTAAATGGTAAGCAAGAGGTAAGGTTTTCTAGTCTTACTGAGAACTCCGTGTAGATTCAATATGCGTTCAAGTAGCAGATTGCAGTTTGAGTAGTTCACTCGTTCATAATTCATTCAGTATTTTTTCCTTCCGTAAACAAATTCGGTGACCGATCAATTCGTCGCAATAACATAATTCAATCATAATTTTTTTTTCAATAATGAAGCGACTTATTTGATCAAGTTTGTAACATGTAATCTAATGACTATAAAAGTTATTGGAAATATTACTAAAGGCTAAACGCCGATCTTTTTTCCTTGAACGGTACGATAATCTTCTTATTCAGATAATAAGTTAGTTAATGCGAGCTATACAAGTGGAGAAATTTTGCCTATACCAGTGGAAAGGACACGGAGTTTTTCTCGTAATTTGCTTTGCAGCTCAATACTTCTGACAATGGAAAAATATTTTGCAAGTGCAAGTGAAATTTAGCATTTCCTGAAGAACAGCTTTGACTTCATCACAAAGAAAAGCTTTTAATGAATTTCTATTTTTAAATTTTCACATTTGAAGTGCAAATTCTGTTAGTTTATGAACCATCGCCTGTTATATTATATATTTAAAGCTACGCTAGTCGGATTCAGTCGATGATTCATACAATACTAGAAATAGTTTTGACGATATCTCGTAATCGAAGATTTTTACATACTGTTGACATCAATTATAAAGTAGAAAATTGATCCAATAATCACTTGACTTCCTAGAACTCTTGATAGTGGTAACACCCAGAGGTAAGAAAAAAAATCGAAGTTTAGCTGTTAGTAATATTTCCAATAACTTTTGTAGTCATTAGATTACATGTTACAAACTTGATCAAATAAGTCGCTTCATTATTGAAAAAAAAATTATGATTGGATTATGCTTATTGCGACGAATTGTCCGGTCACCAACGAAAGTATATTTTACAGTCTACACACACTAAAAATGAAACTGACAAAATTACAAATGAGTCTAGTTTATTCAATACTAAATCTAAGTATTCTTTTCCTTTTAAGCAAAATAAAAGTGATAAAAATAATAAAGATTAATTAAAACATATTATCTTCAGTAAAACTTGATTACTTTTCCTTATAAGCAAGTGTGTTATGTGACTATAAATTGAATATATTAGATTTCTGAAAATGTTTCTGTTTTAAAAATGTCTATAAGATTTCTTTTATCTATAAGAATCAATGATTCCGTTTGTTGTATTTTCTGCGATATTTATTCATTAACATAGATAAAGTGAGTTATTCAAGTTTCTGAAGAACCCTGTTTATACATCTGAAATATATTTCTTTTTTTTTTATTGAGAGTATCTTCTGAATTTATTGAAAGAAATAAGATATAACTGTTTAAAGTAATTAATCGAATAATTCATAAAAATGAATTCATACTTCAGCTATATCAATAAAAGCAACTTAAATAACCATATTCTGATATAATTTTTCTAGAGAACTAATTAAATACAAAACGCTTTTCTCCGAAATGCATTATCTATTAAAGATATTAATACCAGTTAATTCCTTTTATTCGAATCTTTATATTCTACTTATGCATCGTTTTTCTAATAATAGCAACAGATTATACTAAGTCTATCGTGTCTATTTCAATCTTGAAGATATATTACGAAGTTATTTTATCAATATACGTTCTACATAATTTAAAATTGATCTCGATGTTTAAAAGGCTCGAAACAATAACCTAATATGAAGTTTATTACTGTTTGATCTTCAAAATTCATTTATTTTACTGTAGGTCTTTCAAAAGTAGTATGTGAGCATACAATAAAGTTTTAGTAAAACACCGACACAAGTAGTTCCGCTCATACAGTAACGGCAACCATATTTAAATTGGATCGAGTAGAATTCCAATATTCAGATTCGAATCTGTGCAAACTCAATATTTTGAATGTAATTGTGACAATTCTAATGCTATTTATAATTTCATATCCAAAAATCACACCCAAAACTTCTGGCGATCAGTTGATCGTTTTCATGAGATCCTTCAAGTTTCAGGCAATATGTTTTATCAAATGCAAAAATAACTTTGTCATCTTGTTTGACTTTTTGTTAACCATCTTCTACCTGTATGAAATTATAATCAATTTGAAATGATAAATGAAAAAAAAGATGTCACTATTAGAAATAATCTGATTAAAGGAATACAAAAATACTTCTTCAAGAATATTTTGCAATATTGTGAAAAAAATTGAATAAAAGAATAATATGTAATGCTCGTTTGTGAAAAGAGAAAGATAAGGAGGCTGAATTAAAATACGCATATATGTATGTACATATAATAGATCGATTTATTTTAATTTTCATTGTTTACAATTACAAATCGAAATTAGTAACGAATAAAAACAGATTGCTGAACATAACTCAAACCGGATTAAAGTCATTAGTAAATTATTTGATATAATGTTGTGTGCTGTACCTGGTTTTTATGAGTGTTGCATTATACCAACGGTAGGGTAAACGAAAGTGCGGCATCGGTGTTTTTCATGTTGTTAAGGTTAACAATGTAAAAAAATAAAGCTTTCTTTTGGTAAAATATGTTTAAGTAATTTATGCGAAGCATGTTCTAAAAGTCATCAAAATATTCGACATCGATTTACTGCCTTTATTGAAAACTTAATGATTTTAATCAAAACAACCGAAACAAATTTCAAATAATATTCTTGTGAGTGTTAATGTTAAACACATATGATGATAATTTTTCTTTCAGTGAATATCTAAATGATCCTTTATTTTTAAATGATCGATAGGACTGATGTGTTTTAACACTCATTTTCATTTTTGTTTAGAATCAATTTTCACAAGCATCAGAAGAACATTAAACGACAATTCAAGTGAAATCCATGTACTATTATTTAAATTAATTAGATATTTTTTTGTTTAACTATTATTACGAATAAAATTCATTTCTTTTGCATCATGCAATACTAATAGACATCATTGATGAGTTTTGATATCATTAACACTGTTGTATCTTTTACAGGAATGGAAAGTGGGAAGAGGGCAACGATCCCTTGAAATTTAGTTATATTGGGTTTGTATGTCCTTCTAAAAAAGACTATTCGATAAAAGATCGATCAATACATGAACGAGTGCGATGAAAAAATTAGATATTAACATAAGTTCATCTGTTTGGTTTGTGATAGACTTCATCGTTCTTCATAGATTAAACCGAATATCATTAAGGATTATATGTCATTTTATTCTCAAACAGTTCATTGAGAATAAAGTCATTAGAATATGAATGAATCATTTCAAATATTAGTTAGAATTTTATTGCTTTAGAACAACAGAAATCAATCGTAATTTTCTTCATACTATAATTGATCGAATATGAAATTCTTAACAAAACGTTTTGTTTTTCTTTTTCAATTAGAAGGACAGATGTGCTTTTCAACAACTTTGAAACTTCGTAAGACTTCGAAAAGCTTTAAAAATTTTGACTTAAGATTTTCAAAATCAGTTTATAATTTATCTTTGTTTTTTTATTTGACGAAAAAAGTCTTTAGGAACAGTTCGTACTGTAATCGATAAATAATGATAATGAATTAAAAATTACCAACAAGACAAACGCATCACCGTACTATTCAAGAGTACTTTCACAAATTCATTCGATTCCAGGAACAAATGCTTGAACAAGATGTCAATTCGGTGTTGTAGGACTTACATTGACTAACAGAAGAACTTATTTAAATTCAAAACAATTAGATGGTAAATTCTGTACTCGTGCTGCTGCGAAAATTAATTGTTAAATGTAAATGCCCTTGACTGTTATTGTAAGTATCGTTTATTATCCTACATCGTCTTTTTTAATCGGTCTGCTGACAGCTCTGATGGGTTTTTGCGTAGTGTCAGTAGACTCTACCTAATAATAATACCACTCTCATTCGAAAAGATTTTTTTCAGTTGAAAAGATTCCATTGTTCGTATAATTAAATAGGTATAGATGATTGGATGATAAAAAATATTCATTGGTATAGAAATATTTGATTGAGATGGTGAATATAGTTCGTTATACTCAAGGGGAAAAAAGCGGATTCCGTCTATCCCGGATACGGTCGGGATACACAGGATACAGAGAATACGATGGGGATACAGAGGATACGATTGGGATACAGAGGATACAATGGAGATACAGAGGATATAATCTGATAAAATGAAGAAAATATAAAATACA
>CAJNSZ010000032.1:975622-991812 GCA_905329745.1 Rotaria sp. Silwood2 | reverse complement strand
TATATTGTGCTTATGTTTTATTTCTTCCTCTTCCTATGAAACAATAACTTATTGTAGCAACTATTGTTCTCCTACGTCTTTGTGCCGTCCGCAATATGATCATTATGGACAGAAGCCATTGTGCATATGTTCAATGAATTCATATGGTTCACGTTGTTTTATTGATCGATCATGTCAGATCAAAATCGATCAAAATCCATGTCAAAATGGTGGAATACACTTAATCAAATATCAACATTATAATTTGATTGATGCCTGCATCTGCCAATGTCCAAAGTCCTATTTCGGTTCACTATGCCAATATCGTGCAGATACAATCCAAATTAGTTATGATTTTGAAAATCAGTCAGTCACTTTGTCTGGTGACCAAATTAGTGCAACAGTAATACAGTTATTCGATATTAATGATCATGAAGAATTGAACTTAAAAAAGCAAATCCTTTATAAAGATAGTTTACCTTCACATTTAATAATTACTTCTGAGAATATGATTCATCCAGTGCTTGGCTTAGTTAAATTATATACCAATCAATCAACCATTCAGTATCATTTATTATATACTAGTTCAAGTGCAGAATCATCATTGAACCTGACTCTCAGATTTAAGAAAGAGAACTATTGTCCACATTCACATGACATCTTCAATTTGCGTAATGAAACATATCAAAGTGTGTTTTGCTCATTGATCTGAGAACGTTATTGGTTAAAAAACACAGTATCGATACGAAAGTCGAATGATAAAATTCTTTACTATATGAGAGATGCTAAAAGCTATGAAGGATAGAAAAAGTGATGAGTATTGACAGTGCTGCAACAGGATACAAAGAATATTCCAAAATTAGTCGCAATAACATTGTAGTATCATATAGTAAGCTTGAAACAAACTTTGCACTAACGAAAAGTAATTATACTTTACATAACGATAGGTCTGTCAAATCATAATTTTCTTTTCTTCTTGAGCTATAAGATTCGTAGTTATAAGGGCTGTCTCAAACGACCATCATCGAGTTGGCATCATTGGCTTACATTGCCAAATTAGTATATGTGCTAAAAATGACCGAGATCACTGGAAGAGATAGTTTTCACTAATAGGAAGTTTTCAAGCTTANTCGAGAAAAAGAAAAACTTGAGGTTCGTGAAGTTCGTGAAAAAATAACATTTTAATTTTTTATTTATTTTTATATTTTTCTCACTGTTGAGATTTCAACTTAATTTTATGGAAAAAAACATGCACTATATTATTTACAATTCTCTAAAATATTAACCGATAATGTTTCATGTCAATATTATTTTTTCGACATTTTTCCTTTCGATATTTTTCCTCTTCCTTCTTTCGACATTTCTCTTTTCGACATTTTTCCTTTCGATATTTTTCCTCTTCCTTCTTTCGACATTTCTCCTTTCGACATTTTTCCTTTCGACATTATGACGGCCAACCATATATACACTTATCAGAAAATTCTTCTTTTCAATTAGTTAATGCATGATTTTTCTTTTATGACAAACTTATTAATCTTTATTGATATATTTTTTGTGAATAGAAACTTGTTAGGTATAATTTGCATGATTTTTTTGTTAAGATATGCGATAAAATTGATAGTTAATCATTTTTGATTGATTTCTTCAATGTAGGTTGTGTCAGGTCAGGAGTCGCCTCTTTTTTTAAGGAAGATTCATCTAGAAACATCTTCCAATATTGTATTCATGTATTCCAACTAAAATTCCATCAGCTCTATCAGATGGTGAAAGCCTTATTTTGATAGCATCTTCTGTTGTTGAGAAATTTTTATTACACTACTATGTGGTCATTAGTGTCAGATTCGGATCGAGTCAGTTTACGAGAAAGCTTTTGAATTTTGAAGTGAATCTGTAGTCTGAACATTTTACAAATACAAAAGGCACTTAGAATATTTTTTTCATCTAAAAGTTCGATAAGAGAATATAACATCGAACAATGATGCATAGTGAGTTGATCTATGTCGAACACTGATTGTCATAGTTGCTAAAGAGTTATACGTGCGGATATGAATGATAAGGAGATCTACACTCACATATTCCTAGATGAATCTACTCGAAAAAAAAAGATCGAATCCAAACTTAACATAACCTATGTAATTTTTTATATACAAGCATAATTTATCAATATTACAGACGAAAAATTTTACTTATTACTGATTATATTGTTAGCTTTTTTTAATCATACTTTAAATAAAATAAGTAAAATTAAATTTAGTCTTTTTCAAGTAAATACAGCTGGTTCCTGTTTTAACTCAATAGTGTCAGATAGTAGAACCGAATTTTGATTGGTTGACACCATGTGTACATTCGAAACTAAAACAATATTAATGTAATAATAAACATTTTCTATAGTAATTTTACCTATATCGATTGTCAAAAGTGATTTAATAAATGGTGCAGTTAATAGCTTAGCATCGTCAAAACCTTGATAACCATGTAAATCTATTTTATCATACCAATCAAGTATTTCATTTCGACTAATACATTGATGATTGACAAAATATTGTAATAAAAATGTCATCATTTCTCCTAAGAAGATTATTCAGACATTTTCAATAAACAAAACGAAACTTATATTTACTCTTATTTTCTTGAATGGATTCATTAAAAAAGAATGCAAGTATACCTAATAATATAAAATAACCAGAGTTACGATTTTGAATATAATTTTGAATAGTTGATATATGTTCATTTAGAAGAATAAGTTTTTCATTCATTCCTGATGTCCTATGCCAAGCTGCAAGGTACGAACAAACAAGAATAGGAAACTGAAAATGAGGACCTTGTTGCTAATAAAAAGAAACTATAATTTTCAGATACGATTGGTATTCTATTGACTCACTTTAAGATAGTTAGCAATATTATTTTTACTCTGTTCTATAGACGATATATCAGCAAATATGTCAACAAGTCGTCTAAACGAGCGATATTTTCGTAGATTTATAACATTACTTGATGATGAATTAGTTGAAAGCTTTCTTTTCCGAGGTAATTCGTGAATATCTTAAAAATAAAACATAATTTAACTTCAAAAATTTATGTGACTCATAGATAAGCTCTACTCGATTTTGATATTTTCAATGGAATTTGCATTGACGAAGAATCTTCAGAAGATTGTTCTGAGTTAATTGGTGATTGCAATAATGAGGCGTTCCATTGTAGTTGTGTACAATATTTTTGTACATTTTTAATTGTTCGATGAATATGATGAAGTCTTTTCATAATGACATCATCCTGACATTGTATCTGTAATAATTGTTGTCGTCCATCACGATCAAGTACTTCAGTTAATTCTCGGTGTAGTATATTCAAAGCTTCTTGTTGAGATTCAATGCCTTGTAAACTATTTTTATAAGTTTTTTCAATTCTTTCTATTTGTTGTGTACGCCATTGATTTAATGATGCTAATAAATTATTATATGTTTGTCGACTTTTTTCATATTTATCATTAATTTGTTTAAAAGTGGCTTCAAGTTCATTTGAAAGATTTTGAACACTATTAGGTTTGATTTTATTGTGCTCAGTTATATGTTGAAGACATAATCGACGATTACAATGTAAACAAATAGCTGATTGAACATTTTTACACAACCAAGTTTCTTCACATGTAAAATTTGTCATATTTATCTAAAAAAAAATTAGACGAAACGAACTTCGTGGGAAAATGTTAATTTGACCAGTGCTTCTCTATTATTATATACTCTTTTACAACAATAAAAGAATGATTGTAACAAAGCACCTTGACCTATCCAAATAAATATGATATAATAAAGTACGCATTGACGAATGTGAAGAAAATCCAATAGACTGTTTCTTTTTGCTTTTTATAAAATGCTTTTATCGTTCGGTTGTAATTATTGGAGATAATGTACACACGAAAGAATAGGCATTCGTACAATTTTTTCCTTGATATAACAAAAAAAAAAAGATAATAATGATTTGATAGGAGGATAATACTACCTGTGTAAGCCAGAGACATAATCAAGCGTCATACAAAAAAAAATAGATATCTAGCAAAATGGCAAGCAGTTTTGTTAGTAACTTAACTTTCACAAGGCTCATTGGGGTGACATTGAAAGTAGTTCAATCAAAGAAATTAAATTGAAGAACGGAATTTCGATGGCTAATGACATATAAAACCATATTGTTAGACAAAAATCTTGATAGTAATTAAAAATTTGAGAAGAAATAAAAATGCTTCTCGTAGAAAATATGTTGTTCTTTATTTCATATGTAAAGATTTGTGAATATTTAAAGAATGTCAAATCAATTGAAAAAAGAAACTTTTACAAAGTGTTTATCATTACCAAGTGAACTGAAATAATCAATGTTTTTTCTATTCAATTATTATTATTGGCAAAAAGCAGCTTATATTTGAAGTTTCATTATGTAAAGAAAGGAGAGAAATGAATTATTATTGGTCTTGTTTCTCACTCGATGTTAACATTTAGAACAAATCGAAGAAAATATTTGATTAACTGAAACAATATCCATATCAAGAGAGTTACTGTCAAATTCCCAATAATAGGTTTGAATGAAATGTCTTTGAAAAAGCAAGATCCGTAAAACTGTTTTGAAAACAAGTTCATTTTATATTTTCGGGTAGAGTCTATTGGATCCAACATTTTTGAACTCTAATACGGTTAACAGAAAAA
This sequence comes from Rotaria sp. Silwood2, assembly GCA_905329745.1. Lineage (NCBI taxonomy): Eukaryota > Metazoa > Rotifera > Eurotatoria > Philodinida > Philodinidae > Rotaria > Rotaria sp. Silwood2. Next base: position 987,139 of record CAJNSZ010000032.1, on the reverse strand, counting down.
TTTTAGAGTCGAATCCAACGGATTCTACTTTTGGTTCTTTCGTAGAACGAGTAAGTTTTTGATAGAAACTAGGGAACTTCTTTTGAGTATTTCGGTTTTTCAGAGACTTTTCATGAAAAAGCTATTAAAGGAAATTCGACAAGTACTTCTCTTTATAGGAAATTATTTCATTTAATCAAATCTTTTCTTCGGTTTATTCAAGACAGAGCTGCCAACAGGCCAGTTTTTTTCAGCCTGGCCTGGCCTGCAGGCTTTTGAGAGAACAGAACAAATTTATCAAATACTTTGCTACTTTCATGAATAAAATTGTACAATGTGCATCAGACTCTTTTTTATTATCTCACCCTAGCAGAGATGTCCATCGCGGCGTGGCAACGGCAAGTTTTTTTGGAAAAGCATCGGGGCGCGGCATGTTTTCTAAAGTATCGTGGCGGCAGCGGCAACTTATCTTTTTTGACCGTCGCAGCAGCGATAGAAATTTTAAAAACTTCTTTTATTACATTATAAATAATCGATAGATCAGCATTAGCTAATGTTTGACTATATTTACGAGTTGGTTCAATATACCACGTTTCATTTGACGTTTTAATCATCCCATCAAACCAATTTGAATAGCATCTATCACTAACATAAGATGTATCAGGATGATCTAATCAAATTTATCTTATATGATAAATCTTTCTAATAAAAACATTTACCTAACACATAGCCATCATATAGAATACAGGAATTTATAGGAAGATAAGTATTTGAATAGAGACGAATATCAGCATCCGTAGCAAAAAATTATTGGTGTTTTTCAAAACTAAAGTAATATTTTTAAAGATGAAACATGATAGAAATGTATTTTTGTCAATTGATCTGCTCACTTATGATCTAATTCAAGTATAAGAATACGATCAGGACTATTTTCGTTAATTCAACGTTTGCGTCGATATTTATTCGTTGTTGTTTCATCATGAATTGCATGAATATCATTATAACTTTTGATGCCAAATGAAGAAAGATAATCATCATTAACTAAAATAAATATTTTAGAAAAAGAAAAGTTTTTTTTTTTATGAAAAATTACCCAATAGATGATATTGATATGACCATAAGATTGCCAAGAAAAAAAAGAAAAATGAGCGACCAAAATTCATCAGCAAAACAACAACAAGCAACACCTGGGCGTAATAAAAACCTTGATGGAATGCAAAGTGTTGATCTCCAAAAGAAACAGAAAAACTGTCGTAACACCTCCAACTAAAAAACAAAAGGAAGAGGTATTTCAGGAATTTCATTCGATTATAATATCCGATCTTCTATCCTTAGATGATGCGACCAACAAGGTCAATACAACTGCTTCATATAAGAAACAACAAGTAGTCACTAACTCTGAAGCAAAACGTGCACCAGTTGATGATGAAGCTGCTAATGAACAAGAAGATGACGATCAACGGTTCACACAAGGCAGTAAACAGGTTAGCAATCGTAATCGAAATAAAGGCAAAAAACGAAACATAAAATACTACTAAACAAGAATCATCATCAGTACCACCATCAAATCGTAAGACAGCATCAGAAAAACGAACAGAATAAATAACATCATCCACTGGCAATAGTTCATCATCAACAAATAAAAATGAATCTGATGTTGAACCAACAATAACATCAACTACTTCTGTTCCATCATCATCACCACAAGCTCAATAATCTATTGATATTTGTCAGTTATTACCAATGAGTAAAAATCGTTATACAGATAGTGATGATTGGTGTAAACAAGCATTAAATAAACAACAAACATTTTCTATTGATGATATTGGTGAATGATCTGAACGTGAACAAAACGAACAATATGTTGTTAATGTTAAACTTATTATACCGGCAAAAAGTACAAATAATAATAAAACTGCATTAAGTGAAAAAGATATTAATGTTCATGGAAATAATCAGATGAATAATTATAAAAATGCACAAGATGATCAAGTAGCAACATTTTATCAAGCAAAAAAATAATCTTTCTTCGTTTATATTCTTTTTTCTAGAAATTAAATTTTGATGAACAGACAAATTCATCATCGACTGTTACAGGTAATAAATTCTTGTAAAACGACATTTTTTAATAATATATGTTTAATATTCATCATAGGTGATTTCAAAAACAACAGCAACATCTCTGTCAAAAAAGAAATCAAGCAATGTACGTCGAGTTTCTTAAATAAAAAGAAATCGAAGAAAGTCTTGCTACTTGTTTATTCTATCTCTGATTATTTATCTGTTTGTTTGTTTGTTTTTTGCATATGTATTTCTTTGTTTTTGAAACTATTAGTTCTGTAACTGTTTTTCTTTTGGTTGTATGAGTTGAAAGATTGAGGATGATTTTTGCACGCTTGTAACTGTATGTGTGATTCTCTTTTTTACTTTGTTTTTTTTTGTTTGCTCTTGTCTAGATGTTTGAGGAAAACAGTTGTTGGGTTTAAGGAAAATTTTTATGTGTGCTATTGGGGCGATTGACGGCGTGCAATTTTCATTATATAAAATTTTTACATTGTTCTTAGCTAGAACATATTTTTCAGCAGTAATTTTATTTATCGCTTTTTTTTGTTTTATTGATGACTTGATAAACAAAAAAAGACAGAAATAGAATTTATTTCTCTCTCTTAATGCACTGCAAGTTAGAAATAAAAAGAAATGAAATAAAATGAAAAGACAAAAGTCTCTGACATCAATCATAAAAAATTTTTGTGTTCGTTCATATCAAAATTGATGTTTTATGCATCAACAGGCCAGTCGCGTGGTCGATGATCAGTTTGTTGATGATCAGCTTGTTGATCAATAAGTCTTTGTTTATTTTCTCTAATATATTCTTTGAGTGACGAAATCACGTTCATCGATTTTTCCATAAAACCAGGAATATCCTTAATAATATTTTGCACCGAATTTGTTGTACCAGCACTAAAAAAAGATATATATTTGAGTTGGAAATTAATTGAAACTTACGTATGCTTATTCAAATAATCATCGATAACGAATTCTTCAAGAAACGGCCAAGCATCGCCGTTTATCTAAATTTTCAATAAATTGTTGTTTATCTTTTTTTTTTTACTTTACTTGGATTTCAACCGAATAAACGCCATCTTCAATTTCACGACCTTGATTAGTTCCAAACTCAATATCAGGAGGCTTTTCAGTGACAACAGTATTATGATCACATTTAACAATAAAACCATCAAAGATATAATGTATGGGAACCGAGTTCTCAACATCGCTTAAATTGAGAATTTCACTTGGCTAACGTAAGACAAAAAAATATAAATATATTTCTTTTAAAACTCTTACTTGATTTGGAGAAGAAACTTTAAACCCATTTGTGAGCAAGCAATAATGGAATGTTAGCATTAATAAATCTTCATCACTTGCTTGAATCAACTTGTAAAAAGACAACATCGTCTCCAACAATGGGTAATTTTCCATTATTGAATCTGCAAATTATATCACATATTAATCAATTAATAAAATTGCAACAGCTAAGAAACCTTTTTTAGCAAAGTGATCCGGGAAAAAAAAGGGTATATACTACTCCGAATAAATTTCTCCCTCAAGAAAAGAGTATTACTGGGAAACAACGACATATTGTAAGACTTGACTGGACATTTTTAGGACGAGAAATCCGAATCTGAAGATGATTTGTCGAAATTGCTGAGTTCTGTTTTTTCGTGTGGTAACGATGTCACCGTCTTGACGATACATTAGTAAATAATGAGATCCAATAAATGAAATTTTCTTTGTTAGAAAATATCAAAAATAAACTAAGCTATCCTCTGTTGTAGAAAAATACCAGTGCATTCAATTACTGAATGAAGCAAAATAACAAACGATATGATCTATTGAAACTAACACTGGATAAACTAAAACAAAAGAAATACTAGTTCAATTTAACGGAGACATCTATTACTTACGTGATATAGTAAATAACTAAACCTCTATTATCGAATCATGACATCATCTCTATCTTTTTCATTCTGGATAGATGATGTACATTCGTGTCCATCTATCTATATACACTATTAAATTCTCTCTTTCGTTCTTCACTATTCGAATTTCTTTATCTTTTATTTTTCATTCAATCATTTACATTCTTGATTTCTTAGATATGTTGTACTATTGCAAGAAATTTTTGATCTGATTGTCAAAATCGTTTAATATTCCAGATGCATTTCTAAAAGAGAATCAAACACAAAAACTGAATAAGAAATTTTTAGATAAAACGAACATCAATCGAATTCAAACGAAGACGAATTGTCAAATATGAGTGAAAAATAATTTTCATCCTCAAGGATCATAATTTCTACTAAAATGTTTACTAACTCAAATAACAGAGTTCCGCAGATGGTAGATTAAATTGAATGAAATACGTGTATGAACTTTGCTCTGATTGTTACAAAGGTACCAACTCTTTATTTTTCTCTCTCTCATTGTTATGACCTGTAGAATGCAGTAAACTGCATCGACTTATGAGATGGAAATTTTGAATATATGCTCCATATCCTTCCATAACTTCCACTGATTTTTCAAGAATCAAGCAATACTATTCCAAAAAAAGTTTTTTTTCCTTTAACTTAGTGACACGTACAATAAAATGCCTAAAACAAGACGAGACAAAGTAGACAGATACAAGATGACTCCTATAGACAGTCATTCAAATTAAAAAATACTCTCTTCCTCAGAACATTACTATATTAGTCAATCTGTATCTAGAATATAAAGAATCTGGAAAAAGAAGGCCAAGATACTTGTCACAAGTAATGATAGCTATCTCAACAGATAGTTGCATTCACCCCTCGTATTCTCATTAGTCGACGGTGCAGGCAAAGGTAAATGATCTTCTTCAATGTATTCTAACAAAAAAACGCAATATGAAAACTACGTAATATCTTTACATAAATCTATAGTTTGTTAACACGAAATATTAAAGCAAAATTCTTTGCTATTTTCATAAAACATAATTCTGCTAAGAAGACAAAAATTGCAACCAATAGTTATGAATGTTCATGATAGGCAATATTTTGAACAACAATGACAAAGAGAGAAATAACCTAATTTTTCTTTCATTCATTCCATTAGGGAGTCATTGTTGATTCGGACTGAAAAAAAATATATCATTATTCTCATTGACGATCATCGACGACATCAGTTAAAAAAGAAATGAAATGACCATATATAAATACTCACGTGTATGGGCGTTAAAAAAACAGACGTGCAGATAAATATGGAAGATTTATCATTGAACTTATATGATTTACCGGATGAGATTCTTATATTTATTTTGAGAAAATTGGATGATGTCGAAGTACTCAATTCTTTAACAGGAGTTAATAAACGACTCACTACAATTGCACATGATTCGATTTTTACACATCGTTTAACATTATATTTTTTGGATGAATTCATCAAGCCATTACCATATTCAATCCTTGATCGATTTTGTTCATAAATTTTACCACAAATTCATCATAAAATCGAATGGCTTAATCTTGAAGCAACATCTATGGAACGTATTCTTCGTGCTACAAATTATCCATATTTATATGGACTTGGCTTATATGGTGTTAGTGTAGAACAAGCTATATCTCTTACTGGTAGGTTATTTCACTTTAGTTATGTTAATTCTGAATCCGTGAGAAGTAAATAAAATCTCAGTATTGTTTTATCAGATTTACACTATAGTTAAGTAAATCATTGATGAATCTAAGTATGACTTTGTATGTTGCATTATTATAGTTCTACATAAATTGAACAAATCAATAATATGATTTAATTACTATGGAAAATAATTAGTATGTATATCTCAAGACATTTTTTTATTTTTAGAAAACACTGCTTTTACTCCTGTACTCAAAAATCAAATATCATCACTCTTTATCGATATTAGTAAAGGTAAAAAGATATCAGAAATTAATGACAATAAAACTATATTTAAACATATCTTTACTATGCTCACCAATTTACAACATTTAAATTTTGGACCATCTTTGATGTATCATCAACGATTTTCATTTAACACGCCATCTCCCAATGTGATTTCCTCAAATCTATTAGAATTACATATTACTGTGTTTTCTTTCATTGATGTACTTTATTTACTTGATGGACGTTTCAATCAACTTCGTACATTTCATGTTAAAGTTCATCACATTCATAGCAGGAGTTCAAATATCGATAGTGAGGTACGTTTTTTCTGCTAAATACAAAATTTATCAAGATAAATTGAATTATATTCTCCTTTCTAGGAAAAATTACCTAATCTAAGATGTTTTTCACTATCTTCTGATATGCGTGTGCATTTTTATGATGAATCAATTCTACCACTTCTGCATCGAATGTTAAATTTAGAAAAACTTGATTTAAATGTTAGACTCCATCATTATAAAGGATTTATCGACGGAAATGATTTAAAAAAAGATATTATCAATTATATGCCACGATTAAATAAATTTACATTTAATATTCGCGTAATCAATAATTTCCCTAATCAAATGAATTTTCCTTCAAATGAAGATATTCAATGTACATTCAATGATTTTAAAGATGATCAAATTGTTTCTTGTGTTAATCTCTTCCAAGAAAACCACTATAATTATTGTCATATTTACACATGTCCATATAGAATGAAATATTATGATATTATTACAAATAATTTTCCAGGTGGATTATTTAACTATGTTTATAAAGTATCGTTATTTGATGAACATCCATTTGAATATGATTTTTTTCGTCAAATTGCTCGATCATTTCCATTTATGAAAGAATTAACTGTAACTAATAATAAACCACAGAAGAATAAATTATATAAAAAATCAAAGAACGACAATCAAGATTTATCAATTATTAAATATCTGCATTTGACTAAACTAAATCTTTATGAAGCTCATTATGATTACATTGAACAATTCCTGCTTGATACAGAAGTCTATTTTCCGGATAAAGTTCATCTTACTCTCTATTATGAAGAACTAAAAAGGGTTACAGAAAATTTCTCAAGAGATGCAACACGAATCAATTGTGCAAAAGTCTTTTCGTTATGGCTACGTGGTGAATATGGAGTTACTGAAGAACTGACGGACTATTTTCCTCAGGCAAAAAGATTTTGATTATCGTAAATGATTTTTATAATAAAACATGAAGGAAATCGGATTGATTTAGAAAGTTTCAATGCATGACAATGAAGAGAAACGAATGAAGGAGCAGTAATGTAAAAATGAAAAACTCGATTCAAGTCGAAAATTTTTTGCAGTTTCGAATTCTTGAACCAACTTGTTGATTATTGAAGTTTCTAGCTTTTCAATTATTGGAATTTTACGTACCAGAACTGTCACTGTATGTGTCTCCTCTTGATAGCTGAATGGTGATACCTATGAGAATTGTGCTCTTTGAAATTTGTTCTCTTCGGTCCTGCCTTCATCCTTCATGCTTAGTCTTGATTTGTCTCACTGTGCTCCTTCTTACCTCCAGTCGGAAACTAGAAAGAAATCTTAAAGCACTACATGTATGATAATATTTGGTGGAATTAATGATTATGTGATTTCTTACTGTTAGTTCTGTTTGTGTATTTGAGGTGATAGTAAATTAATACTTGGTCTTGCTCATGTATCAAAAGACTTATAGAGTGTAAGATTGTCATTAGATAATGGTCCTAACAAGGTCAATACAACTGCTTGAGATAAAAAACAAGCAGCAAGTGCTAATTCTGAAGTCAAACAGACATTAGTTGATGATGAAGCTGGTGTTGATTAAGAAGATGAAGGTCAATGGGTTACACAAGGCAGTAAACAAGTGAATAATCGTAATCGAAATAAGGGTAAAAATGAAACATCGAATACTAATAATCGAGAATCATCACCACTAACATCATCATCATTATCAAATCGTAAAATTCCATCAGAAAAACGAACAGCACCAACAACATTCGTTAGTAACAATTCATCATCAACTTTTCTCGGATGCAATTCTTGTTATTGTTGCTTATCCAAAAAAAACACATTCGCTTTAAAAATAGAGGATTTTGTAGTCTAAATTGATGATGTGACGAATGAAAGAACAAACAAAGAATCAAACATGTGAATGATGTATTATGTTAGCATAGGTAAAAAATAAAATGAAAAACTGTTTGTATTTATATCGCATTGATATAATTAATTTGCATGAGATCATAAAAATCTCAATAAATTCCTTTGGGAAATTAACTCTAAAATATACGGATCGATTCCACCAAAGATTTCTTCATGTAGTAAAGAGTAATTCATATATATGAAAAGTGTATGTATTTCTATGTTGTTTTGCTATTGAATTAAAATTTCAAAATCTTGGAATTTATTATTAAACTTTATTGTTAAAAATCTACATAACTGATAATCTAGTTTATGATTAGAAAAGAAAACAAATGTTTCATTTAAAGAATGTTTTTATCAAGATCTTTGCTAGTCGTCTATGGGATAATTTGACAAGTGTTGCATTGTTCGTATCAGTATGAAACGCTATCGATACATTGATTGACATTCTATTGACTTGACCATATATTATGTGAGTAACAAAACATTTTCATCCGTCAGAGAATGGCTTACATTTTCTTTCAACTGTTATCTCGTTTGATCAAACCAAATACGTAGAGAATAATAAGATTCCCAATATACGAAATCTTTTTTCTGTTGATCAATTCTTCAATAAATTCTGACCAGGGCATTGATCGACCAGAAGAAGCTAGAAGTGTGAGACACCATAAATGTCCATGATGATCGAGAATCATTTTTATGCTATCCATATCTTTCACGGTCGCTTCTAAATGTTTTATATGACGTAGAATAATCTCACAAATATTTTCCATGATTATAATCCCATCATAGGAGGAATAAGGATTGATTGTCAATGTATTAAGGTTATATGCAAGTTCCATCAGCATATTGATGCTTTCTATGGTATTATGAATATATTCATGGTTAAAATCAGGATTAAAAATGATTTTATCGAGATGTGAAAGATCGAGAATTGTTGAAAGATATTGAACACATTCTGTTGACCATTCCTGATCCATATCTATTGTTAATTTGGTTACATTACGAAACAAATAATGATTTGGTATTATTTTCTACAATTAGAAAATAGGTCTTATGTAAAGAGAAGAAATTTGTTATTTGTTTCGAAATAATTCTTTGAGGAAAATCAATCTCTCCTGATATGAACAAATTTTCGACATCATTATAGGCGTCTTTTTATATGTATATATTTGTTAGACATTGATTTATTTACATGATTATGATCTATAGAAGATGGTTGTAGCAATTTAAACATACCTTCGCTGTAGCGACACCAGTCATTAGTTTTGTTAGAGTCAAGTTTATCGTACGTACGTTGTCTGTGATGACAGCATCGACATCCATTGTAATCAAAGTAGAATATGAAATTTTATTTGCTTCACATTCGTATGTAAAGTTCGTAGCACACAGTGGTGTTGTGTAGAGCATAAATTAAATTGAGATAATCTATGTAATCACAGGTCACAAACAAATGTTTTTCTTCCAGCCAAAATGGCGTTTGAAATCGAGATATGACTGATTCGACATCTCTAGATCTGTAATATACGTTGTAAACATTCGTAAAGAAAAACTCGAATTCATGTAAGCAAGGTAAACTTGTGCGAATGAATTGTTCCCAGCGAGATCCATCAGCAATAGTATCGAACGGATCTGGCGAACATATAATTTTCAAATAAATTAATGGGGATGTTAGAGATAGGATTGATTTAAGTTCAATCATCGATATTCGACTATCAATCAATATTAATGGTGTTAATTGTTTATAGAAGATAGGAACAGACAATGTCGCAATACTCTCATCGATTTCATGCATTGAACAATGATTTAGTACCAATGTCTTTAGATTAGGTATCTTTTGAAGAATGGTACAATATTGTTTTTGTGTTATATACATCAATGTAAGATGTTCTAATGTGTATTGTACTAGCCACGATATTTCTTCAAGTGCATATGATCCAGTCTTTAATTCGAGTTTACGAAGAGTAAGTCGATTTAGTATTGACGAGAGAATAGTTAAGGTTTTGCTAGTGGGACAATGTTCTTCTCGCCAATTGATCAACAATGATTTAAGCGTCGATGTAATATCTGAATGTAAAATTTTGCTTAGATCATCATCATTAATTCCAAGAAGAGTTAACAACGATAATTAAGTAAATTGATTAATATTAAACATTGAAAGAAACAATTTTATTTGACCTGGTGTCTTATTATGGTCTGAAAGTGACAATGAGAATACATTTTCAGGTTGAATAAGTGGACAAATATAATGGAAATCAGATTTTGAAATTGAACTAAAGTCAATTTGATATCGATTGTATAGGTATTGGATATTGCTCGCAAGAATCTACATACATTAGGAAGTGTCAAAAAAATAGTAGTTCGTGTATCAAGACAGTCAATGATATGATGAAGAATCTCGACTGGTAAGTTCAAAAGAGACGAATTATATGCAGTAGACATAATCATTACGATTTGTTTGACTTGTGCAAAGATTAGTTGGCTTTTTAATTTTCATTGTTTCTTAAGTCTAATCGATAAAAAATTGACTATTTTACATCGTTTTGCAAGAGACGTTCAAAATTCACGCAATAAGAGATCAGTCGAATTTTGCGATCATGATGAAGAGAAACCTAGAAATAATTAAAAACAATTAGTTTTTACATGATTTTAATAATGAATCGACAATTCTTAAATCGAAGAGGATCGTACTCTTCACGACATGCACCATATTTAAAAGTTTTTCCTTGAAAATCGAATGTTTGTAATTGAAAAAAAGCGTAATCTTTTTTTACATCTAGTATATTTGATTTTTGTCCATCAAATACGAAAACATAAGACAAAACATTAAAAATGCTTCGTCTGTTACCGACTTCTACGTACACATGTAAACTTGTCAAGTATTTGATTGGATGTTTTTATGACTTTTAAATCATTCTAATTTTTCCTTCAACATTTATATTGTATCACAAGAGAGACCTAGTAATATACATGAAGAGCACTTGTAAATGTGTATGTTAAATACTGTATGAGCATCTATGTAAAGCAATCAAGTGACATATGTCTATATGCACACTTGTAATTTTACAGAGAGAAATATATTCCCAGTTGTTATATTAACGTTTCAACTTACTGCAATTTTTTTTTATTAAGTTATTCTCAAGTTTCATTCGATGATCTCTTCAAATGATGGTTTAAGAATAAGGTATATCCTTTTAATGAACGAATAATCGAGATTTTTAGTTTTTTACACTTTTTCTACTAATGAGGTACAATATTCTTAACTTTTATTCAGAATGAATTTTTATTTCAAGATAATTGTATATTTATCATCGTCTTCTTTATCAATTTATTATTATATCTGTTTATAGCGCCGCGACCGCGCTCCCCCCCCCCCCCCCGCCAGCGATCCCTTTGTCTTCGTCACTTTTTTTCTTTCCTCTCA
>CAJNSZ010000032.1:896736-973256 GCA_905329745.1 Rotaria sp. Silwood2 | reverse complement strand
CTCTGAAGATAGAACGATGTTTGTTTACGAAAAAAAACAAAAAGGGTTGCTTTTTCGTATTTGTATGTACAACGAAATTTAAAGTTTTTTCAAACTCTAAACTCAATCAACATCGACTCTATTTTTGATTATATTGATAATCCTATTCTTAACTGTTTAGTATACCCGGTCAGACAAAATTTTTCAAAAACGCGTTTAAACGCTACAATCGGGAACCGCGATTGTGACCCATTCACGCTTAAAAACAAAACGCCGTTTTTCACGTTTTTCGCGTTTTTTTGCGTTTTATTTTCACTTTTAGAGCGTGAAAACGGTGAAAAAGCTCTAGTTTTTAGTGTTAAAACGTGCCTTTATTTCTATAATTTTCCAAAATATAAAAACAACGCCTTTTAACGCTCATTTTTTGAATTTTTCCCCGTTTTCAGACTCTGAATGTGAAAATTAAACGCAAAAAACCGAAAAAACGTGAAAAACGGCGTTTTGTTTTTGAGCGTGAATGGGTCAGAATCGCGGTTCCCGATTGTAGCGTTTAAACGCGTTTTTGAAAAATTTTGTCTGACCGGGTACCAATGAAATAAATGTAAAACAAATAGTTCTTCTTCATGATGAAGGACAATAAGTACCAAAGAATAATGTTGTTTGACGTATTCACACATACTTTCATGTTTAAGATCTTGGAAATGTAGGTGTTCAACATGCTGATCAAATTGCTTGTGTTGATAATCTTATTCTAACACAAAATAAAATAAATATCTATCTTAATACTTACCCGTATTGGCAAATAATAGATATATTAAATGAATTAGAAAATGATGTTCGTATTCGTCTCATCTTCCTGCTGCAAAAATGCTAACATTTGTCATAATTAATTACTATTGATTATGTTCATCAAGTCTTAAGAAATAAATATTAATTTTCAATCTTGATTATTTTAAATGATATCTAATTGAAATTGTCTCACGAAAGGAATTTTTATCTGCTGGTATGGCATAGAATTTTAGACATTTGCTGAATGTAGCACGGAAAAGTTGCCCTAACATTTGATTTTGACTATTAGTGAATCATATTTTTGATTGGCTTTAATTTAGTATCACATTTGTTATTGATGTCATTTGAAATTACTGCATTATTTTCCTCTGGAAAAATACTTTTATACACCCTGTATATTGCTATTTTCAGTGGACACTTTCAATCAATAAGAAAAAACAAGTCTGCATAGTGATAATGTAATAATTGAAGAGCGAACCTTATCTATGGTAATTATAAGATTGTATCACATGGATGCACATTTTTCAACGTTCTGCATGAATACTTTCGCTATGTGCACAAATAAAAACCAAGGCAAAGCAAACATACTTTTGACTATCGAAACAGTCAAGGATGCGGTATACCGTTGAACGAAAAGTTTATTTCATATAGATTCGGCAGTTATCAATTTGTTTTTTTTTGTTATTGTTTTAGATAGTTAAAGTCTCTACAAGAAGTGTTTACCAATTTGAATATTTGACGAAATGGCAAGTGAACCTGTTAAACAAATAGGCAAAGTTGAATTGACTGAAAAACAAATCGATGCTCTGACGAGAAGGTCACATCTGAGCGAAGCAGAAATTCGAGAAACATTCGGTTCGTATCTCGTAGCATAGTTGTTATCTCACTCGTAAACCTCTCTAAAGTAACATTCATGATCAGAATTAAATTTGTGAGGAATTATTCTATCAAACTAGACAAAAACAGTTAAGCATGAAATTTAATCCTAGAAAATTTTCAATGACTTTTTTTAAAGTTTTGATTCGAACTTCAATTGACTACATTGTTCATTTGTAGAAAACTTTCGTGCAACTGTACCCAGTGGTCAACTCACGAAGGAAGAGTTTGTCAAACTATGGAACCAAACATCAGTTAAAAGCAATGATTCTGACACTTCTGATATAACCGAACGAGTCTTCGCATATTTCGATCGAGATCATTCTGGTAAATTTTTTGTAAGCAATTTTTCTTTAGATGATTATGTCGTTGTTGTTTAGGAAGAGTCGACTTTAATGAATTTCTGATTACTTCTTGTTTGATGACACCTGGTACGCCGACACAAAAGCTTGCACTATTGTTTATTATATGTGATTTCAATCACGATGGTTTTCTTTCACGAGATGAGATTGAAAAAATTTTTCTTCTAGCTAAACCAACTGGTAAATCGGTCGATCAGCAGGAATTTGAAGCATTCAAGAAACATTTAAATACAATCTTTGCAGACTATGATGTGAACAAAGACAGAAAAATTTCTCAAAAGGAATTTCGTAATCTTTGCACGCATGATGAAATTTTCAAAAAGCTGGTAGCCTGATTCATTTCAAAGTTGATAGCTAAATCAAAACTTATTACACAAAAACAATTCCAACCCTCGATAGAACCATTATTAAACTTAAATAATTTATTCATTGTCATGCATTTGTTTTCCAAAACAAATGATATAGTAGATAGAAATAAGTAAAACATGCGTACTGAACTGTCTGATCTGCTTTTCTTTTTCTAATACCAATTAATTTGATTTTACATAATTTGCATCAAAATGTCCAACTTTCTGCCAATTTTTTACAGCCTCACGGTAACTTTGAACAGAAACAGAATTTTGAAACATGATTTGCCTTTCTCTGGCAGAAAATAAAATAATAATAAACAGATAATGTTGTTGCAAGATGAATAGAATTGGCCTATGTCTTTTGAACCGGCAAAAAACCATCAGTTAACCGGTGGCACACATAGGTAATCTATAGTTAACAGCAGCCAATTGACGATCCTTTATCACTACCGTCTTACAATTTCTCTCATCCAGTAAGCATAGTTTCCCATTCACGGTGGTTTTTTTTTGCAATGAAAAATTTGTTCGTACTTAATAGAAAAATCGTTTTTATTACAGTCTGTCAAAAGCTTGAGCGTCCGAAACTAAAAACAGTCTTTTGCATCATTGAAAATCCTAGGAACTAATGATCTCTGGTCTTCATAATGTAATTTTTGCTAGAAGTATTTCAATGTCATGCCTGTCAACCGAACGACAGAAAATATAAATAGAATGCGCATGTACAATAGTGTCAGATGGCGAGAAAGGTAATATAATGGACAAGTACAAGCCATAAAAGGCTAACAAGTCACTTCTTTCAAGATTTTTTTGATAAACGGGAGGTGGACGTTCAACGTTTTGCATTAAAATTGCGTCTTTGCTACAAAACTTCAAACAAGCTCCGGCTCTTTGTCCTTATAACAGGCAGAGTTCCTTAGATACTCACATTAAATTATACTTTGAATCCAATTTGATATCGGCATGTAACGAAAAATCTTGTCATCCCATATATGGGACACCCTTCGCGAATGGGTCATATCTAATTTACTTTGTAAATCAAAACACAATTTTTATTTATTAATTCATATTTACAATTAAATCAGCTGTTGGACGAAACCTAAATTTAAAAAAAGTTAATTTTTCATAAATTGATATTTACATTTGATTCAATTGTTGAACCAAATTGAAATTAAAAATATCCAATTCATCTTTTCGAGTATCAATTATGACGATTAATCATGAGAATATGAATATAGATCTTTTTTGGTGCATATCATAGGATGACATTTAAAAATCAAGCTACAACTTTATATTAATGCGTTATACTTGATTGGAACAGACTAACTCGATGAGTAACTTTCTTATCAGAGGTGTCAATGGGACAGGGTAAGATCTTTATACTTTATGGTACCATGCAAACTAGACAATCAGGTTTTCGAATTTTTATCATGAAGAAGAGCGTCTTTTTAATCCTTGAGAATCATAAATCAAAATAAAAGACTTCAGGGCGCAGGACCAACTGATATTCCAAAATGTTTCTCTGTGGATCTACATTCAAGTCAATTTTGCCAAATATGAGTATCAAAAATCCAAAATGTTAATACAGAAATCCGGAAAATAGTCGAGCTTCTTTTTCGAAATCCAGAACGTCTTTCAGGTATCAGTTTTAACCGGTAAAACTATTTTTTTATTTGCAATTAGATTATGAATAATGCTATTCTTTATTTCCATATGTAAGTTCCGATGAAACAAAAGACAATATACATCAAAATATAAGTAATTCAGATAATAAGAGTTTCTAAAATACAGATTTCAATATCAATTAACATTTAACACGGTCTTTTACATAATATTTTTCTCTGGAATAAATTAGTTTCAACACGTCTGAATGAGCTCAAACAAAGCTTCTATTTATCGGGAATAAGTTCTATTGAAATACGATTTTGTTGATCATCTTATAAATTTTTCATGATCGAATAGGAAAAAGCAGAGAAAACATATGTAAGAATGAAGAAAAATACTTTATTCATTGGACGGGCTAAGAGAACGAACTGTTCAACCTCTTTTCAATCATAAAATATTATTGGGTACGTCAACAAAACAAGCGAAACAAAAATTACTTGAAATCCAGAAAGATTCCATAAAAATCTTCAAAATCCTGATGTTTTCTGGAAAATCCATAAGTTCTGAAGGAACATGGTAAAATCAAGAAAATCTTGTAAGCGTAGACCCTTTAGGGCTGAAATGTGAAACTCACATATGCCATCTAGCCTCATTAAACTAATACAAAATACGTAAAGTGATAAATATCTCGTAGACTACAGGTATTTGGCAGAATACTCGATGTCCAGAATAATGAACTCTCTAACTTCTGCATTGGAACAGAATTTTTTAATTTTTTTTCTACGAATATTCTATTTTTTATTTGCATTGTTGCTATTCGCTCATTATTTTTCAATTCTTTTTTCTTAATTTAGCATTCTTATTGTTACAATCACTGAAATAATTGACAAATAAGTCTGTTTTACATATTCATGATATCTACAGCAGATCTTACGCACTATTATATATATTAATCAACTCACCAATAATGATATTCACTATTTTTCAGATTTACAACTTGATCGATTTTGCAAAAAAAAAACTCTAGAAAATCTGACGCTTATTATTCTCGATTGCTAAGATCTGTAATGAGGAGAGGGGAGCCACGAAAACTTGACCTTAAAACTTACACTCAGTATTATTTTCGAAAATATATGTGAGTTTCAGAAAATGTGTAAAATGACTATCGAAAACTTTTATTTGTATTTTCTTTTTTTTGGAATTTATGAAACTAAACGAAAACATTAAGTTATAATTTCTGTTTCATTCGATATGGATGATGATACGTGCCTAATATCTACTTTTGATTCTACTGCTACATCGAATATGTCCTCTTTTTGTCCATACACATACTCTAAAAATAATTACTTTTTGAATTTAGAAAAAAGGTTCTAATGTATTTTGTCGCAGTGATATATTCAATTATTCTTTCACTAATTTTGGCTGCTTCTTTTGCTGCTTTTATTGTAGAATACATTTATATGAAACAATATTATATGATACAGTGAGAAAACAATTTTACTTTTCAGTTCAATCAGAAATGACAATCGAGTGACATTGTCAATTTGACAGGGTAACCTACTCAATTCACTGGACCATGGCTGGGCAGGGCAGGGTGTAAAAATATCACCGTGTGGACACCTCTACATCTTATAAACTCAGAAAATACTTCTACAATCTTTACCGTTCTGAATATGAATGTAATTAAAAGCGTGACATGACAGTTGAGTCTAATGATACTTGATCTGTCATTGATTAATCACGAAAGAAACAAAATCAATATTGAATCACTTTGTTCAATTCAAAAGTAGTGCACACAAACATGTGACCACTTCCTATGGTAATGATGATTTGTTAACATATTGCTCCATCGCTAAGTCAATCATCTTTATAAAAATGAATCAGTTTTTCAAATAATATTTCTTTTGTTTATTTATTCTCCATCACTCTTTTATCTTATTCTATTATTATTATATAATGTAAATTGTAAAACCCTCAAGCAACAAGGATCAACTTTTACTGAATGACTCTCGTCACCGCTGTACCAATAAATCTCAAACTATCTGGCGTTGCTATACGACTGATTGCGCAGGTCGTCTGTGCGCTTTACTGATACCAAATACTTTCAAGTCACAGATCATGTTCATGCACCAAATTCTGAACAAACACTATCAATAAAATTCAAATCAATGCTTACGAATAGCACAACCCCATTGCATGATCCGCCTGGATAAATTTATTCAAGAAATTATTTTCTTGTATTCATTAATCAATTGTTTAATTCAGGCCAAGTGTGGAGGACTCATTTGTCGGGACTCAGCTGTTAGTATACCAATTAAAAGATGGAATGAATTTTATATTATCCGATGCATATGCATGGAGGAGCTTCTTATATGTATTTGAGAGGGACACCATAATATAGAATGAAGAAGCACAAAATAACCTAGTCAGATAAGGAAAAAATATTTTGCATCTGTATTTTATTCCCTGAATATTTATATATATTAACTACAAAAGCTATTTGTATATCGAAAGAAAACATCTAATAAATGTTTCTTATGGTAACTGATAAACTGTCGGCATTATGAATAAGTTCGCGATTAATTGCTTTATAAATTTTCATTACTAAAAATAACTGAGCAAAACAGTCGATGAACCGCAGTTAACTGTCGGTGTTCACCAAAGAAAGACGGTGGACCGGAGAAGATGGCCTGATGATAGGTTTTCTGTTATTGGAGGGATCGGGTCATGGTAGGTTTCGTTCTTCCTTCCACGTTCACCACTTCTAGCACTCCCAGGATAAAAGAACTTTCTGTCGAACTTTTAAGCTACCTCCACAGTATGTTTTTTTCGCATGACACATGGATATGTCCCTTTCTTGTTCGGAAACAGATTTATTCCTTCAGAAAGGATTAGATCCGATCCAGTTTAATGTGCTGATTTCAGATATATGACTTTAATAGATTAAATTTGTTTTCTTAAAATAGAATTCGGCTTGAAGATTCAGAAAATGTACTTGATTTGTCCGTTGAATAGTTTAATTTTGTCTCAAGCCAATTTTGTTGGTGACATTACGATTTTCAGGCTAATTTTTGAGCAACTAGCTTTTCATTTTCTTTCAGAGTTGTAATAAAATTATTTATACCATTTGATAGACAAGATTTTGAAGTATACTTTTCTATATTTAAATCTTGAAAAAGTGCGGTTTTCATTTTTAGCCAAATGCTCCATCATCCCACCACTTGCCTCTTTCGCTCATAAAAAGCTTTTATGGGCACATGATAAAAGACAGTCGTATACCCAGTAAGACACAGTTGAAACCCTGGAGTCGACCATTATGACTAGATTCAATCACCGTTAATGTCGCACGGAAAAACACAATTTTCTATAAAAATAGCTTTTTTGAGTGATTTAATCGCGATAAAATCATCGATTTCTGTGCGATTTCTATCACAAGGAGAACTATGATAGAATTTGTAAGGAAACTATTTTTTTTGTTAAATTTTTTATAAAATATCAGTTGTTGAGACGTACTCTCTTTTTTTTGCTATACGGAACAATTTAGAGTTTTCGATACAGTGTACATTCATGATAGTGATAGTTTAAAAGGCTTTTAATGGCATTTTTATCATTATCTTGTATTCTATCTTGAAGAATAAAGTGCAGAATAGAAATACCCACATTGATTCATCTATACAGAGTAGAAAAAAATCTATTGATGCAAAATACAATCATTATAATGTGACGATGGAAGTGTTTCTATTGTGCATTAGTACTCCCAACTGGAAGAATTCTCTCATATATGCATCTTCATTCATCTTTTCCTTATGTTAGTGTCAAATAGATATCTCTTTTTAATAATCGGCAATATCTATCAACTGAGGAAGATTTTGAATTGGCTGAAACATCTATTAAAACAACTAAAGATGACGATAAATAAACGAACCGACTTAAACATAAAGTTGAAATTGATTGCGTTCCATGGGAAGTTTATGTTAAGAAATTAATTCAACTAATTGAACAATATCCATCACAATCTGAAACAAAACAAAATAATAAACCAACATTCAATCTATGTTCATCCATGAAAACATCGCGTACAAAGTAAGTTTTATATTTATTCATGTGAACTTATTTTCATGTAGACTATAATTCAACCATATCTAAACATAATCGTATAATATTTTCATCCAGTAGTTCTGATTCAAATACACTCAAACCTATTCCTCTAAGAACCCAAAACAAAAATCTAATTCAATTATAAACAAGCATGATTCAAGTACAAATACGCGTCCATTAGAATTATCACTTTGTTCATCTTTTCCTTGAACACTAAACAATACTCCACGTACAGTTCAAACAAATCATGTTATACAGCGAATTCCTTTATAAGTAAATATTATTTTTTGCAAAAAAAAACAAAATAGATTTTTATCCTATGGCAGATATCTCTCGCTTTTTATTCAGCAGTATTCAACAGAGAATGTTCACTAGACAACATTATTAACTATCGAACAACAACTGATTCTATCGTTTTGATATACCAATAAGAGAAAGTCTACAAGAGTTTAGGCCTTTGATTTTCTTTCCCTAGTTTTAAAATGAAGATTACATGTATTGAACTTTGAAGTACAGTAAAAATCAGAGGTCTTATATTTATTTTTATTGTTAAATAATGTATCAAAACTTTACAACATTAATTTAATATGATTATATGCTTACACAGCAGATATTAAGTGCTATATATATATATATTTACAGTCCTAGACACAAGTAGTCATGCCTCAATAAAATACTACTATTCTCTATAATTCCATTGGCTCACTTGTACCTCGAGCCCATCAGATCGGACCCAAACTCGATGGGCTCTACGCCTACTGAAGTTATGGTTCACACATTATCTTCCTCTTGTGATGACCCTATCTCTACGATGTTGACACAAATATCTTTGTTCGATTCCTAATATTGAGATATTGTTTTCTCACTAAGAATGCCTGTTGAATAGAAACTAGTGACTTTTAGTAAGACGAATCTTTCTTATGAGAACTTTGATCAATTATTTTGAAAATTTTATTAGAGAGTTCTTATAAGGTCACAACTCTGTTCTGAAATGTCTGGAGTCATAGAAATGAATGAAATGGAGTTAGTGTTAGACAAGCGTTCACTATCTCAGAGTATAATAATTAGCGTGGTCTTGACTATGTGTCATACGCTTTAGTGATAATCAAGTAGACATATGAGACTGTCTTTAGTTCTAGAAAGAAGCAATAGAAGCTTGTTGCATAGTTCATGTGAACAGATGGAGGGCAGGTGAGAACTTTGTCAAGCACATTTTATCTCTTTCAGGACTAAGCTAGTCACATTGTTTGTCGAAAAGCGACAAAGTTTTGACTGACATTTTTCTTTTATTCTATTTGACATTCTATTGTAAAGGTTCTATTTGTGAGAAAATTAAAAAAAGAATGTTAACAATGCTTCTAACTTAGGAGCGGATCTAAGACATTAGAAGGAAAGGGATGATTATAGACAGAACATACTTTCTAGAATCATTCAAAGTAATGTAAACTCTTATTTTTTGTTCTTGCTTGAAATAATCGAAAGAGTTTTTGAACTACTTCCTCTTTTTTTGCTCCCTTGTCGTTATTCAAAAACTTCTTTCCGAAGTTTCTCTAAATACACGTTGCTTTGCCTCATACGCTGAAAAAATGGTGCCATACTGAACTTGAAAAAGGTTTGAAGAGTTGCAACCAAGTCGATACCCTTTGACAATTTTCATACTTTGGTACGAAACAATTGTTTTTCAGTATATGCAACATTGTTACTCATAATAAAAACAAATTCTTTTGTTCTGATCATATTTAATAAAACGAATATTCGATTTTCGGATAAATAATCATCTGCAATTGAAGTATTTCTAGTTATTGTTATCAAGTCCCTATTTTTACGACATCTATTTATTGAAGTTGAAGTTGAAGAAAACCTTAACTTTTATTACACAAATGCAAAAAGAACCTTTTTTCTTCGTGTCTTCAGCGAACAAATAAGCATCGTTTTATCTTAAGAAACAATATTGTATCTCATTTTGTCTTCAGATGTATATTATGTTGGCTGTGTGATTGTTGTCCACAAAATCTTTGCTTACAACATTTAGATGAATATAATGTCTTACTCATTTCTCAATTGAACCCTCTAACTGATGAAATTAATACAATTGGAGATCGTCTCAAAGTACTAAATATTAAATAACTTAAACAATGATATCAAGATTGTTATAAGAAGATCGATTCTTCTTTTCAAGAAACATTTCAAGAACTTAATCAATTTGTTAATGAAAAAGTTGACCAACATCGGAAAGAACTCATGCGAGCACTCGTGAAGATAAATGAACTGATCAATACACAAGAAACAACTCGTCATGATATTGATTTATTGACAGCAACTATTTACCAACGAAAAAAAAAATATGAATAACATCGTACAAATATGTTTTATGATCAATACTCGTTCATTATCAATAGATGACACATTCATTTTTGCTAAGAAAATGACCTAACAACAGTTCAATCTGTTAACTCTTTTGCATGTCTACACAGCAATAGCTAGTCCTGAAGGAAGTTTTCGATCATCAGTCAGCAATGGTCGATACTTATTGATACATCAAGAGCCAAATTAATATTTATTTGATCGACACATGAACATTGTCAAACAAATGTTATGGCATTACGATGCATTTCAGAATATATGTTGGTGATCAACATTACATCGATTCATTGTGCTTTGAAAACAATGACATTTTTCTTATTAACGAAAATACAATGTCCATTGATAATGTGCAGATAATTGAAAAACGAGAGTTGATATCGTGCACATGTTTTGCTGCAGTTCTCTTTGCAAGCAAAAATAAAGTTGCTTCATCTATTATTGGAATTCACACTATTTCCAGCAATTGAATTGATTAGGGGGGAATGAAAATATCCTCTTACATGTGCTACAGATGAGATTATCAATGATATTGCTGCTAATAATGGAAACCTTACTCTGATGTTTGTGAATACATTTGAGAAATCGCTCTGAATTGACTTAAGATATGTAAAGACATTCGATTGCATCTGGAAACCTCAAGTTGATATCAGATGCAGTCGAAGCTAGTGTTTTGTTCTTGTTCACTGACTTTTAATGAATGGCTTATTGTTGACTATAAGACTAGACCTCTGCTTCATATTACCAAAGACGAGAGAATAAAGAAAACAATTCAATATCATTCGACTGCGTACCTTGGCGTTTTGTTCGATCTAAATAAGATAGCTTTATCGATTGAAAGTGATGTTAGATTGCATACAATTCAATAAAATGAACGATTGATTTCATTTAATAGTTTGTTTTATTTTTTCAATAAAAAACTCGAAATAAAAATAATTAAGGATAAAAAATATCTGAAAAATAAAATTATTTTTTAATTAAGATAAATTCATTTGTTGCTCAAGTAATAAACGACTCATTTGAATAAATGTTGGTTCTGCCATGGCTGCTGATTCGTCTGATTCATCGTTCACCACTGGCGAAAATTAAATTCAACAACTATGAAAATATTTCTATATTCATAAATTTTTACTGTAGAGATAAATCTTATAAAATCTTGAATATATATTGATTCTAGCAAAGAGCCGTTTCGAGTTGCAAGAGTATTTACTACAACTCCAGGATTTGTTTTATTCGAAAAGTTTATTCAAAGCAAAATCTTTGACAAAAAAAAAACGAAATATATTTTTCTACTTATTTGCTTATGTTGTTAATGTTCGGAATGAAACAATAAAAACTGCACAGATATCTTTACTACCATAATATGTTATAGAAAATGATGAAGCACATACTGAATGGATTTCCTTAGAAAATAAAAATGTACTTAGACATTTTCGTGTAACAATATCGAATATCTAAAATTCAAAGTTTAAATACTTTCGAGAAAAGCAATAGAGATTATGATAACATACTTGAACACTAAGATCACTTGAAATAGTTAAAAATTAAATGAAGTTTTGCATTTAATATTTGACAAAAAATCATGGATTGGACTTGTAATGATCTTGAAATCATTTTTTGGCAATATATTCAGATTTTGATCAGGATTTATTCTTTAGCAAAGAAAGAGAAATAGTTTTTCTATATAAAAAAATTCGAGTTTTATGTTTTACTTTTCAATATTGAATCGATGAATAAATTTATGTTCACCAACGGATATTAAAAAACATTGATCTTCATAAAATAATAAAATGATTTATTGCTTGGGTATGTGCTAAAAATATTGTTAAATGTTGACGATTAATAAGACTAAATAAGAAATTCAAATTATATATATATTTTTTTTTATTATTTTAGTGTATAAAGAAATATTTTATTATCTATTACATAATCAAAAATAGTTAAATCACAAATAAATATGATTACACTAAAATATCCTACAGATGTTATCTTTTTATAATCTCAATTTTATAAATAAATGTCAATAAATTAAATTGATTATGCATTAATTAGAATCGTACATGACTATTTTATTTCGAAACATAAATTGAAGGACGATCAATATCAACAGCATAGATATAATTGCCAAAGCATAAGAGACCTTGATATGCAATAGATGTATCACATTTCAACATAAAAAGAACATTAACATAAAGTTATGTAAGAATCGTGTTTGATTTGTATGCAGCTCAATCGAATTCATGCTTGTACTTTATGAATATATCAATAATAGATATATCACTGATTCGATAACAATTCATGAATGGCAAGAGTTATCGAGTTTGAAGTTTTACTCTTTTATAGTACATTTCGAAAGGTACAATAAAATACTGTATAGTTTCAAAACTTTAGGAAGACATGCTAGTTGAGACTTGCTAAGGTGAATTGTTCTTAGATAATGATGTTGTACCTTTTTGACTTGAATTTGGTTAATTTCTGTAAGAAAAATACAACTGAAGCCAAAACTGATATTTTATTTCGGAGGAGCCTGGACACTTGATGCATTTCGTACGTTCTAAATATTTTTCAGGTCATTATCTATTGAAAAAACTTGCGAGTGTGGCTCCATGAGAAGTTAATTTACAAACTCTGACTTTTATAAATTTATGGTATACTGTCAGAGAGGTTAAAATGATTTACTTCTTAAGATACTTATTAAATGAATAAATCAAAATGATAAAAATTTCTTTTAGTTGATACGAACATTCTGAAATTTTATCATTTGGAAAATGTTTGCATTTCGAGTTCCTATTCTATCGATTTATTAGATTTATTCAATATCTTTGAATTGAAAAAACTTATTTTTATTGTCGACTACATCGTCAATACATAACTTCTTTTCTCTTAATGATAACATATACGATAAATCCTATACGAAGCGGCAAATATCATTTTATTCTTTGTTTTCTCGACTCAACTACAATATTTTACCTGCTATATACATTGATTTTATCGTTCAGTAAACTTTCGAGCACACTATTGTTTTTCTTGACGAATTGCGACGTACACAGATGTTTGCGAAAAAAAGTTTGCAAACAATTTTTTCGTAATCTCAAGATCTTTTTTCTATCGTCTGAAGGCAGTATAAATGTCATTTTTTTAGGACTAACTCTTCGAAAGTTTTACTAAATAACGATCATTAAGAAGGACGACTTCTCTTGTTTTAGCATATGTTCATATGACTTTCGTTTCCATCGAAAAGTTTAACATATATTAATTTTGTACTATTGATACAAAGTCGTAAGATTTAGTTAGGCTACCACAATAATATATATGTTAAACTTGAAACTTGAATTCAAGTATTCAATTATTGAAACTTGAATACTTGAAACAACTTTTCAATAATTGAATTCAAGTTTCAAGTTTGACACTACTGATTTTCGTGAAACTTAGATATATTTTCGAAAAGAATATAGTGAGTGTAAGTTTTCATCGAGGTCTTTTAGGCTCATTTCACCCTTATCCGATGCGCTCTAGTAACTGGAAGGTGCGGAGGAGGTGATGGAGAAAGGGTGCCAGTAACCATTGGACATAGGGATGAATTGGTTTAACATGGGATCTCGATGTTTGTCTGGTTGTTGTTGGGTGTGATTGTTGACGAGTGTGATTATGGGTATGGTCGAGTGTGATCCTGAGTGTGTGCTGTTCTAACGTATTAATGTTTGTGTGACTGTTCTTGTGAGTGAGAGCATGCAGCTCAGGGTATGGGTGTGCATGATTCTGCAGACTAGTGAGTCTATCGTTTGCGCTGGTTAAAAATGCCTGTGGTTGTTGCTGTACATAGATATGTGGTTCATCAAAATTTATACCCACGCTTTAACCCATGTCTATACACATTCCACACACAAACCCACACCACTCTGAGCCCACATCCACACTCATATTTGTGACGGCTTTGATAGGAGAAGTATTAATTCTAATGGAGTTACGTTTTATTATTTATTTTAACCATATCGAAATGACATACCTGACACATAAAAACGCTTGTTCTTACATATTGCACAAGCAGAACAGAAAATAGGAGAAGGAGGGAGAAGAACAAGTAATGTGGAGAAGAGGGTGATATTTATCAAAGTGTAACTATATATCGATGTCATCACAGTGAATGATAAACATAATTCACTATACATTGTTGCACAAGAGAGATGGGCAAAGTAAGTTGCCACAAGAGATGACGAGACCAGGTCAAACATAAGACAAGGACAGACTGAACGTATAATAATAACAGTTTAAACATTATGTGGGAATAGTCAACTCGATAATAAGTGAGAGCAGATAATGATGCAAAATTAGGACAACCCGAAACATTACGATGCTCATCCACTCATATCTACATGTACAGATCTAAACATGTTCAAGTTTTTTATAGTTCATTTATTGTTTATTGTACTTGTATTTTAGAACTTTCTTCATTTGTTTCTGCTCTCACAGAGCGTAGGTAGTTATAACTGATCTGATAAAGAAATTAAACTTTCATGATTTTATCAATTATTCAATCAATGAAAAACAAATTTATTTGGATTTTACTATTCATTTTTGTAAACATTGTTATTACTTTGTATCATTTTGAAATAAAATCCATATCAAAGAGTGCTTTTTTTTTCAATCATACATTATTTTCAACAACTTCACCGCCTCCAAAAATCCCATGTATCGTATACGTAAAAGATCGTGCAGGTCGTCTTGGTAATCGAATGTTTATTATTGCTAGCGCTTACGGTCTGTCTCGTCTACACTCTTGTCATTTGTATTTGACACCAGAAATTATCGATGAAATGAAAGAAGTTTTCATTTTGGATCTTTCTCCTCTTCTTATTTCTTCAACAATGTTCAACTCAGTCGTGTACAATATTTCGAAACCAATTCCTATAATAGTAAAATCTGCTGGCTGCGAATATATACCTGAATTAACACGACCACATGCACTTTCATCTGGATATGTTTTTGAATTGCAGGGTTATTGGCAATCATATCTTCATTTCTCTAAATATAGTGATGATATTCGAGAACGAATCTTTGCCGGAAAAAAATCAGTACTTGAGAAAGTCTCAAAATTATTCGCTGATCTTTATGAAAAAATGTTTGGCTTGAAATGTCAGTTTTCATTAGAAAATCATCAGTCATTCAAAAAACAATTAATGAATTCAAACTTAACAACATGGATTGGTATTCATGTACGTCGTACAGATTTTGTTTCTATAAATTTCTCTTCATCAAATGAATATTTATTTACTGCTATCAAATATTACACTTCATATTATTCAAATGTTCATTTCATAGTCGCTAGCGATGATAAACCTTATTGTGAAAATCTATTTCGTAATCGATCAAATATTTCCATTACACCACAATCATTTTCTATGGGTGATGATCTAATAACACTTTCACTCTGTGAACATTCAATCATTACTGGTGGAACATTTGGATGGTGGGCAGGTTATCTTGCTAATGGTCAAGTTCTCCATGATAAAATATACCCATCTGGATGCGGAAGACGCGAACAATACTATCCACCATGGTATCTCATAGATGGGAAAGTACGAGCATATAGACAAGGCAACTATACTCTGTAATAAAAAATACAAAAGAGAAAAGCAGTCAGATTGTAGTCAATCGAGCGTATGTGATTGTGCTTGGGTATCCATTGGATTTGAATTTGATTGATCATGAGTAAAAGTCTGGGAGCGGGAAGGGGGTGGAGCAGAATGGACAACAAAGCGACGATATTAACTTTTGAGATTTGAAAACAAATCATAGATAACATTAAAGATATTACGCTTCTCCGTTTAACTGTAGCTTGGATTCTGACTGAAATAGAGTATTCATAACACAGCAGTTTAGTAAGATAGGAAAATCATATATAAATATCATGAAAAGCACTAAATAAGAATAGTTTCTGGTTTTGATTCATAATGTAGTTAGAACCAACTATTGTTATACTGTTATATGATAATACAAGAAAATTATACTTAACAAAACGAAACCTAATTGCTACTAAATAATATAATGTTGTCGCAGGATCATGCGAAAAGTTTTAATACAGTTTTAATTTACTATTCACTACAGCGTATCATCACCTACTTTTGGTGTCTGCAAAAAAATACGGATGTAAGCTCTTATTCAGTTACATAGTTCTAAATATAATATTCGATTCAAATCTGTTCAGAGTGATTTGTATAATATTTCCTTGTCTTCAAAATAAATTAAGTTTCCAATAGGCAATAAAAGTTCAAGCTGATGCATTTTTAGATTTTTACATCGATGGTTTCATTCTAAACATAATCCATAGATAGTTTTCAATTTTGGAATAATTATCGAGAAATATTAATAAACTCATGAAAAAATCTCCCCAAGTACTAAATCGTTTCTGGATCGAGATTATGTTCATTTGATGAGTGCTAGTGAATGTTCAAAAACTTCAGAATGATCTGATTTTTCAGGCTTTCGTTCTTATGATATCGTATTGTTACTGAATTTTTCAACAAAATCTTGTAGTCTCCAGAAGGTCATGTTAAAAGTTTACTTTTGAGTTTTGACTTGAAAAATTCGCATAGATAATGTTCTTAATGTGACTAGTTCATTGTGAGTGTTTGATCTTTTTTCGTTGCTTCTATCGTCAAATACGAATATAAGTACAAAATTTCCTTTTTTCACACAAGAGAATTTAAAATATGCATATCTCGTGACAAAAGCAACGAAATAAGTTCAAACTTTCATGATGGGCTAGTTACATTGAGAATGTTATCTATATAAATTTTCAAGTCGAAAATCAGAAGTGAACTTTCAAGTTGACCTGCTGGAGACTAGGAGGTTTTGTTGAAAATTTCAGTGAAAATCTATTTTTCAGAAATCTTACAAATAAAAGAAGCTGTAGATATGCATAAATAATCAGCATTAAGTACGAAGCTTAACTACACAAAATACTAAGTTACTAGCTACCGTCAATGTAGAAATTGCTCCTAGTCGTTTTTTCTATCCCTTGCGGGCGAAAGACAGGATTCGAAATCTTAGAAATCCATCTTTTTCCTCTTGGAAAGAAAAATTGTCTATTTTCCTAAGATGATGTTTTTGGCGAATGATTTTTATTAGAGATGCTGCCTTCATTGAATACTTGCTAGGATATGTGAATTGATGCTACTTTCTACACTGATTTGAGATATATTATTGACGTTTTCGTAGAAATATCAAGTGTCACTTACTGTGTGATCTTTCATCTTGTGCTACTTCTTTTATCGAAGTTCATTATGAAACTAACAGGTTGCTCGGACAGTTCGAGCAACTCATATACTGCTAAATTGCAAGATAACAATTATTGAATTTATTGAATCTTCTTACCTTTAGTAGCAGCCATATACTAGTAGCGATCACACAAACTCCTTTTGCCTTTAGATAAAAATTCCAGATAAAAAGCAGCCAAGTGGTTATCAATAGGTGTTATCGGTATTATCTAATGAATCGACCGGGTAATTAATTGAAACAAGTCTGCCTAGCGAAGAACAGCTTGGACAACGTTAAACTTGTGAAAGGGTGCATTCTCATGAAGACGCAACTACACATCGCTGATTTTACTGTGACTTTTCTTCAAGATGGCAGATCAATGTTGTTGTTCAATGAATGATATATAATAGGAATCATTGATGGAGTTTTCATGAGTAAGGTAGTCAGTGAGCAGAACGTCATCTTTCTCCCAGAAAATAGCCATCGTACTATTTCGAGCTGATAGATACTGACGAGGCCGAGTAATTGTGTTTTCTTCTGGCTTCTTCATGATCTTGGCTTCCATATGACTGAGACGAATCTAGTGACGAATCCATGATAATTCGAATAATGTGTTGAAGGAATATTGGATGAATCGATGGGTATCCAAACACTTTTTTAGGGAAGGATTTTTTTATGAAATTTGATTTGCTGGTTCGATGGAAGATTGATAGAAAATAACTTTGGCCAAAAAAAAAGTTGTCATTTCTGTCGAAAATATTGGAGTTTTAAATCGTTTTCTAATTAAGAACATCGAAGAAGTGTTATATATAGTTGGCGACAAAAATTGAATCGAATTTGTTTTTTCGATTTTTCTTACATTTCTGTTTGCAAATTGCCTTTCACATTATTAACTAATACGAGCCTGATTGAAATAGTGGCATAGATAGTATGAGACGTTAGCTACATGATACCATATAAAAGGAGGAAGCTCTATCTGTCTATATAGATTTTCCATCCTGGAAATGATTTTTCCATGCAAACTAGATTTAAATGCTTTTCATTATTTCGCATTTCTCAACGAAGAGATTTCCGCTAAAATGAAAACAAAACAGAGCAATCGATAGATAATTTCATGCTCTATCTGTTTGTGGAGAGACGATTTCTTCCCGAAGTTGGTCTTCACTTCAAAAATTTGATTTTAACGAGAATAGCTAGAAAAAATAGGCAGCTTTTTCCATGGAAATAGCTGAAAAAGAAATATTAGTTGTGTTTCCCAACACTTTTAAAAAATGATGAGCATGAAAAACCAGTGATATTAGAACTTCAAATACACTATTTTGTTCTATTTTGAATGATCCGTCCAGTCGCGTGTAATAAATTGCAATAAGAACGAATTAGTAAGAACCAATCGTACTTATTTGATTTTTCTGCTATTCTCGTTAAAATCAAATTTTTGAAGTGAAGACCAACTCCGGAAAGAAATCTTCTTTCCATAAACAGATAGAGCGTGAAATTATTTATCGATTGGTCTGTTTTGTTTTCATATTAGCGCAAAACTCTTGGTTGGAAAATGCGAAATGCTGAAAAGCATTTAAATCTAGTTTGCATGGAAAAATCATTTTCAGGATGAAACATCTATATAAACAGATAGAGTCCCTCCTATTATAGAACATCATATAGTCGACGTCTCCTGCTATTTATACCACTATTTCAATCAGGTTTGTACCCTTTAATAATGTGAAAGAAAATTTGAAAACACAAATATAAGAAAAAATTTTAAAAAAAAATTGACTTCAATTTTCGTCGCCGACTGTTCATTATTACAATATTTAAGGCTCAGATTTTGTCCAAAGATGGGGATCTCTATACTAGCACAACCTTCAAAGAATTCTTTTTTAAATGTATTATGGCCAAGATGCAAGACTGTTATAGAATAATACTACTATATATTTCCTGTGAAAAAGTGTTTTTTGGTAAAAATGATGCAAAATTCGTGCTTCTTAAAAGTCTTGTATCTTGGTCATAATATATTGAAAAAAAGAATCTTTTGGAGGTTGTGCTAGTCTAGTGACCCTTCATCTTTGGACAAAATACGAGTGTTAAATATTATAATAACGTATATGACACCCCTTCAATGTTCCTAGAAAACGATTCAAATCTCCAGTATTTTAGATAGAAGTGACATTTGTTTTTCGATCAAAGTTATTTTCTGTCCACCTTCCATCGAACCAGCACATAAAATTCGATGAATAAATTCCTTTTTCAAAAAACCGCTTGGATATCCATGGATTCACCCATTTTATGTCAGAAATCGAAACCGAATGAAATTCTGATTTTTTTTGAAGAAGTCGAATGGAATATAAACTGTTGAATTGAACTCAAGTCTTTATTCGACTTCCCAAAAAATTCCCTCATTAAGTCTTGAACACGAGCAATAAAGCTCATTTCAATCTAGAATCCATTTTCTGTGTATCTTGTGCTCTTGCAACCTGTATTCATCTCTTTGTGTGAGACGCCTAGTGGATCAACTATCGCTTGTATTTTATTTTAAAAAAGTGTGATTCTATTGATTTATTTTACGATAGATAATTTTAGAGGAAACAGCCCCACATGCAGCTGTTTTCATGACTACTATATTCTCTTTCTACATAGTCAGTAGAACTTTCTAGCTTTATGCAGTATTTAGAGGTATCAATGTTTTGAATCATTTTAGTCGACACATGGATAGAGTTCTGTTATTGATATGTCACATGTTTGTTTCTTCGATTACATGATCTGCAACACAATTATAGGTAATTGTAGATTTGATGATTTATTACTCTGCTACATATCCTGATTATATGATTGATGTGATATCTCACTTTGTAAAACTTGACCGAATAACCACAAATCGCGGTGTTCTAATTCAAAGATTGTAGAATTGATCCAATCAAGTTTATGAATTACTAACTGCAGCACAGATCTGGAAATTGAGATAGACTTCGACTGAAATTAGAAGTTTGTATGCTCATTTTCCTAATATCTGCGTCTTCCATCAAACAGATGATATCTATAGCAGCGTTAATTATGCAATTTCAGAAACTACTACCATCACTGGTCGATAAGAAAAAAAACATTCCTTTCTATAAAACCCAAGTCTTAATATATTCTGTAGTTCAGTTTGAAGCTCACAAATTTCTCTAAATCGATAGATTTAGCATTTAGACACACGAAAACTTAAAATTTTAGGCGAGAAGTAGATATATTTTACTCCTGATAATGAAGGAATTCTCTTGTTTTTAGTATGAACAGAATCGAATGGACATTTTCTTACTCATTTCAGTCTCTGTTAGAGGTACGTAGTTGAGCTGTCTCAATTGATATATAAAGGAATATGATAGTACTTACTGTTTTGAGATTTGTGAAAATTCATTTAATGACGTCTT
The DNA here is from genome assembly GCA_905329745.1 of Rotaria sp. Silwood2. Classification (NCBI taxonomy): domain Eukaryota; kingdom Metazoa; phylum Rotifera; class Eurotatoria; order Philodinida; family Philodinidae; genus Rotaria; species Rotaria sp. Silwood2. The sequence goes on along the minus strand of CAJNSZ010000032.1, from coordinate 952,175 downwards.
TGAAATGAACTTAAGATTTTCTATAAGAATATTTTATATAAAAATAAGAAGAAAATTCTCTTTATATCTTTCTACTGAATTGTAGGATTGATTCTTTATCTATAGATTTTTTGGATATTATACCATCTTTTGTCTTAGGTTGATACTGGCGAAGTTTAAATATTGAAATGAATATATCTATGGTTTATCTGTCTTATCCCAATGAAATACAAGAGTGATAATTATACTCAGTTCATCGAGCTGCATTGAACCATATATAATAAAAAGCGCTCTTTCCCAAATGTTTTCTTTAAATAATACTTTATTTTTCTAAATGCAATTTCCTGCACGATATGATATGACATTTAAGCATTTGAAAGCCGTTTCTAACCATGAAACTTTTATATGCACCTGCTATGCGAAGGTTGCCTACTGTGCAGATGTGTGTTTGGTCGAGCTTGTTAAGTTCTATCTGGATATGTCGTTTTTCTTGTGAAAAACTAGCAATATACAAGCGAGTAAAATACACTTTCACCAAGTTTCGTTTAGGTTATATCTTGAACGAGTACTTTGTATCAGATTGACTACAAACTAATTAAACAATTTTTTTTCATGACGATCGATCCATGTTTGAGGATGTACTTCACTACAATCTTGTACATACACTTTTTATCTGTTCACTCTAAGAAAGATTTCGTATGTCCAGAACACTAAATGCTGCTTAGGAATCGAAGCATTTCCATTTTAAATACTATCAATTGTTGTCTTTTCGATGGTAGACTCATCTTTCTATACGTTTAAGTTTTAACCATCCCCTGTATGGAATTATGTCAAATTTTGTTTTGGAGAAGCAAGTTTTTGGATATTCTATACAAATAGGATCATGTATAAAAAACTATTGGCTATTAATACTGAAATAAAATATGTTCATTGATGATGATATGATATGATGCAATGCTCGGCAACAAGAAAATAATTTTGGATAATAATTTAGCTGAATTCATTTTTTTTTTGTTGTTATGAATGCGAAATTTCTATCATATGTAAGTTATTAAGAAATGTATTTCAACAAAAGATTTCAAGTCAATATTCAATTATCCAATCTTCTATAAATACTTTGTTATGCTTGAAAAAGTATTCGAATACATGTTATTGATTACTTTTATTGCAAATATATTTATTCTAAAGTTTTTCAGAATCTCATACTGTTTGAAGAAAGAACAAACTATTATGTAGTCAAAATATCATTTTATACATTAAACGTTTTCTTCTTAATGTCGAGAACTTTTAATATTGTATATGAAGAATTCTGTACTTATTTTGTCTTGTTCTCGTAAAAAGTTGTATGACTTTTAAAAAATTTGTTTTTTTTTTCCTAGCATTATAATCTCAGACATATACTTCAAATATTCAATTGAATGTAAGTTTTTCTATATTTATTGGTGAATTAATTTTCATATATTATTTGCACATAGCAAAATTTAGTGGAATGCTGTGGTCCCTAGAAGAAACACCAGAAAAACCGAATTTCAAATTTCTACTGGGAACTTTGCATAGAGATATACCCTAAAAAGTATTGCTTATTGTGAAAGTTTTAAATTTTTTGATAGTGCCTATTCTGAAATAAGAACATCGAAACTAGCAGTTGTAAATGAGCACTGTGAAAAACATGTTTTTATCATAAGCAAATTTTAAGATAGGAGCAATCAAAAGACCTGAAACGTTCGCAATAAACTATTTTCGTAATGATGTATCTCTATACAAAGTTTCAAGTCGAAATTCAAAACTCAGTCTTCCTGGTGGTTCTCGAGTGGCCACCATAGATGTGGGTGGCTGATTTTTTTGGCTCTACCCGTAAGTTAATGCAAACTTTACTAGTATAGTTTTAACTTGAAAATTCATGAGCTCTTTTACTGACGTATTCAGATTTTCATGTAATATCCGTCGGTTGCGAGGTAGGTTGCATGAAAACCTGTCAACTCGCCAACATCTCTGGTGGTCACAGCAATTTGCTAAAAATATCGTAAAAATACAGTATCTTGGCACGATCAAGTCATTAGCCCTAACACCTTTCAGGTTACTCATAGCTCGTTAGAGCTTACATGAGGCGCATAGTACTGACTGAAAAGCTATTTTACACTTCGAAACATTCTTCCATTGGCTCAGAAATCAAACGCCTAGTAACACGTGAAACTGTACTACAAAAACTATTCTAACTACAAGAATCTTATCTAACCATTGAACGTTGTGTGGAAGTAACATAATATAAAAAATATTTTTGGTAAGTTTCCGGTCCATTTTGACTTCTTTATATTTTTCGAATATTGTAAGGTGAAGAAAAATCAAAAAATACATATTGAAGGCTACATATAAGCAATCATCCAAATTTTTATTCATTAAAGTGGTATCATCAGCATAAAAGGTTACGTTAATGGAAAACATTTATTTCATGTCAAAATAATTTTAGCAAATGTATTTTATTGAGTTGAATACTTAACTACGTTCGAACGTCAGTTTTATATACTTCAGATAAATCATGTATAATGTAAAAGAATACGAATTCAATCTGATGAAATTATTCCAAAATGATTTTCATTCAAGGAATTTCTTATTAATAATGGTAGTTGAGTTCAATAAATTTTGGATAATAATATAGATATTACTCTTTAAATATATATATATATATCCTCAAGTATCGTCCAATTTGAGATACGGGAAAAATATAAACAATTGAAATGAATTAGAAATTTATCAAAACACTACATATATACTGTTTGTTTCTTCTTTATCTCTGCTGACGTAAACAGAAAAACTAAAAATCACAATTCAATATGACTCTAGGTAACGAAAAGAAAGACATAAAACTGAGATTAGTGATAATAATCAATTACTTCAAATAAAACTAGGCTACCCAATCAGAGTCAACAATATCAATGCAAGCACTATAATTTAAAGACTGACCTATATCCATTTGTTCACATGAGAGTATCGATCTATCAACTACATCAACTCATAATAGGCTATACGAAGGAAAAATGAAGTTCAAAAAAAAATAGACTGATACGAGGGAAAGAGAAGAATGATAGTATTATGTAATGAATATATGACTGATTGGGCAAATCACCACAACAAACGAGATAGTTGACTGATATCATACATAAATAAAAAAAACGAATCTGATAGAAACTAAAGAGAAAAACGAAAACTACATTTTAGCGTGTTTATAAACAGCTGAATCATTTAAATCACTTCTCTGAGAATTTGAAATATTTTCTCAAAATGACAATGGAATGATAATCATGATTATTCAGAAATACGATATTCAATACAATACGTGATTCTAAAGAGATCACAACTCATGGCAACGTAAAAATATCTTGTCAACAGAGGTCAGATAAAAAGAAACAAACTCACAAAAGTGTTCCGTGGCGGATCTAGAGTTTTTATGATGGGGTGATCATGATCATCAGATGTGTTTTGAAGCTCATTCGATATAGTATTTGCTCATTTTGAAGTTTTTTGCTTAGAAAAAAACGAAAAAAAAGTTTTGGAAGGAGAGGGCAGGCCATGGTCTCCATCGCTCTGTACCTAAGCCCACTGCTGAAAGCATGAATTTTGATTTCAATCTTTCTATAATGAATTTATATTTTGTTTGCTTGCCTAAAACAAGTTACTATGCATATGATTGGTCAGAATGATGATATAATACGGATTGTCCGGATTCGATTCTTGATATATAGAAAAGCGACGTAATAGAGAAAATGTGCAAGTAAGTAGTTACGCTTCAATCGTTCTTGTTTTGACAAAACAAGGCTTCTTTTTTGCTTGCAAAGTGCTTCACAAGTGTAGTTACTTTTTCTTTACATTACGTTAAGCTTGCTTTTCTCTTTAAGCTATATTAATCACTAGTACTCTAATGTTCTACATTTATCTTTTATCACTTTTTTTCATATGATCTTTCACAACTTTCGTCACTAATTCATGTCTAGGAAAAAATCAAGACCTTTAATGGTTCTAAAAGAATTCGTCCGTCAAGTACAAATACTACGCATTCTGCCAAGGTCGACTCATTTTTTAGCAACTGCGACGTAGTTACAACGTAATCAAGTTACAACGACAGGTCAAAGTTTAATTGCAAGTATAGATGCGTCTAAACTGGCCATAAGAGACGAGTTCGTTTAAGAGCATTCTCCCTTTTCTGAATTTCTCAAGAACGACTCGAACAAACATTATGAAATTGTTTTCGTCTGTGGAAGATATTTGATTTGTTTGTCATGTTTTTGGATTCTCTTCCTGATAACTTTATTATACAATAATGAATTTTATAATGTAACGTTTCATTGTTGAAAACAACTTCTTCAGACCAATATACAATAACTGCACATACAATTTGAAATGATACATAAATAAATAAAAACAAAATTGCAATGACTGATCTATTCATTCTATTTCTTCAATCCATGTTTGATAGTGATGCGGAAAATAAAATCTATCCAGTTATTACTATTACCGTCTTGCTTTTTGTATTACTATGAAATATGAACTGAAAAAAAGAATGAATAGACACTAGTTATGGCTATTTTATTTTCATTTATTTATGTACCAGTTCAAATTGTATGTGCACTTATTGTAATTTGTCTGAAGAAGTTGTTTTTAACAACGAACTTTTACATTATGAAATTCATTATTTTATAATAAAGACATCAGGAAGAGAATTCAAAAAATGACAAAAAAAAAAAAATGATAATACTTTCAGAGTAGATAGATCTTAACTAATAGAGAGAACGTCGTCATAGACTTAGAATTTTCAGATGCTTCGTTCTATGAGATATAGTAGTGCAGAGGCCAAAAATGGTCCGAAGTTTTCCCCTTAGCAAACAGTCGAAATTCATTTTTTGTTGTTAAGTTTTGTTTTATAGCAACTAAGACCACATCAGGATGTTTATATTTTTTTCCGAAAAATATTGTTTCTTGCGCTTAGGAGAACTGAAATACTGAAAGTCCTGTCAAAAAAAGTGTTTTTTTTTCTCCAATGGTGAATTTTGTAACATCTGAAAAAAACTAGCAGAACATTATCTTAATAAAAGAAAAAATAACATACACCCAATTTAGTTCTAGTTGCCACATAAAAATTTTCAACTCAATCGGTCAAAGGTTCTGGAACAAACGAAATCGAAGAGAGTGATTTTTTGGGAGTCTGAAAAGAAGGGTGCCCTGAAACACGTTAAATTGCTTAAAAACACGAGAAAAAAAGAGTAATTGTTACACATAAGAATATTCGTTCAGAGGAAAATAAGTAATAATATGTTTTGTGAGCTGATTTTTGTGCGTCAACACATTTTTTAAAGTCTTCTCCGACTCGACACATGCATGAAATTTTCCGCCTGAACATGATTGGTATTGTTGCTTCATGCAAGAACATAAGAATACTTTTTTATAGAGAACTCACGCGAGTGCATACAAGAAGAGTTGTAGAATGGCTGAAAAAGCGAAGCACATATAGTAAACATACATGAATACATAGGATTTTTTTTCGAGAGATAAGATTTGATCATACATACTGTGCTTCATAAGACAAGCTTGTTCACCGTTCGTTTACCTACTTATGTTAGAAGTACAATCAAAACTAAAGGATATAATGATCATTAGATAATTCTTAAACAGCTGTGAGTAGAATTACTAATAATGATAGGTAAATTCGAGATATTGAACAAGGTTTCTGAGTTAAGATAATGTGGATGCATAAGAGTGAGTTCATTTTAATGAGAAATAAATATATACGCAACGAAGAAAAAAGCTATATTCGTGCAGACAGCTAATAGAAATTTCCATGTTAACGCGCAATCGCTTCAGTAATAGGGTTCGTAAAAACAACATTTTTACACTGACATGCAGAGTTTCGCAAAGATCTAGTGATCTTAAATATATACGCTAATAATACTTCAGCATTTACAAGTGCTACTCGTATGTCGTGCACAAACACGAAAGAGTGCTGCATGCAATTATTTGCGAGGATAATTGTCATTCATAGTCTCATATGTTTTGCTTGAAAATTTGTACTTCTTTGCATGCGTTTGAGACATGTACACATATGCGGAACAATTGCAAATATTTGAAAAGCTTACATCGTCGTGCATAAGATATGTCGACTTGAAAGCTATTTTGCAAATGAATGCGAGTTTCTGAATATGTCCCGCAAATACATGCGTGTTTTGGATTCTGTCTTTGATTGAATTACACATATTAAACACAGATTCTTTTCTCTTTATCATATTCTCGAAAGAAATGAACATTATATTTTTGGATAAATAATCATCTCCAGTCAAAGTGTTCATTATTATTCTTGCAAAATCATTATTCTTACCACATCTGTTAGTTGAAATTAATGTGAGCGAACGAAATCTTAATCTTGATTGTCTGCATACAATGTTAATCCTTTTTCTTTTCTTCAGTAAATGAACAGCTATTTTTTAGCAATTACATGATATTTCATTCTTTCTTCCTATTGCATCTAATTTCAGAACATAAGAATTTTATTATTTTCATTAATGTCTCGATTATGTTCGATAAAGTCATGCACACGTATATCACGTTGGCTGTGTGATTGTTGTCGACAAAATCTTTGTTTACAACATTTAAATGAACATAATGCTTTACTCATTTCTCAATTGAATCCTTTAACTGATGAAATTAATGCACTTGGAGATCGTCTCAAAACATTAACTATTCAAAAAACAATTGTCAATAATCTTGAAAAACTTGAACAATGGCGTCAAGATTGTTATAAGGCAATTGATTGTTTATTTGAACAAAAATGTCAAGAACTTCATCAACTTGTTAATGAAAAAGTTGGTCAACAACGCGAAGAACTCAATCAAATACATTTGAAGATAACTGAACTTATTAATTCACAAGAAGCAACTCGCCAAGATATCGAATTATTAGCATCAATCATTCGTCAAATCGAAACAAATATGAATGAACTTGAAGAAACATGTTTTGCAATTAATATTAGTCCATTACTGATAGATGATACGCTCATTTCTATAGAAAATCCGACTGAATATGAACTTGATCTATCAACTCTTTCACCTGCTTATAGAACAATTCATTATCCTAAGGGAAGTTTTATATCACTAACTGGCAACGATCGATATTTATTGATTCATCGATATCCAAATTTATGCTTACTTGATCGAGAAATGAACATAGTCAAACAAACCTTATGGTCGAATGGTGAGATTCGAGACAGTTGCTGGTCATCAACATTAGATCAATTCATTATACTTGGAAAAAAAGACATCTTTCTCATTAACGAAAGCACAATGTCCATTGAAAATGTTCAGACAGTTGAAGAACGATACTGGCTATCATGTACATGTTCTGATACAGTTCTCTTTGCATGTACAAATGAGCGTGCCTCATCTGTTCTGGAATTCACATTATTTCCATCAATCGAATTCACTAGAGAATGGAAATATCCTGTTACATGTACCGACGATGAAATGATTGATGATATTGTTTACAGTACAGGAAATATTGCTCTCACGGTCAAGAATGTAATCGAGAAATCGGTGCGCATTGAATTAAGATATGCAAAGACGTTCTATCGCATCTGGACACTTCAACTTGATATTAGGTACTTCAAAACGATACCATTTCGCTGTTGTTTACTCACTTGTAATGAATGGCTCATTGTCGACCATGAAACTGGACGTCTGTTTCATATTAGAAAAGACGGAAAAATTAAGAAAATAATTTCATATTACTCGAGTCCCTACCGTGCTTTTCTGTTGGACTCAAACAAGCTTGCTGTATCGACTATGGATGGTGTGAATCTACGTACACTTCAATAAAATCAACTACTGCTTTCGTTTAATGTTTTGCTTTACTTTTTAGGTGAAGAACTTGAAAAAAAAAACAATTAACTGCATTTTACTGAAACATTGTTTAAGGTTGATTCTAGGGGAAACAGTAGACTTCAACAACAGAGACTTCAAATTTTCAAGAAACTTCAAAAGACTTCAGCAATTTTTTTTAGACTTCAGCAGTTTTCATACAACTTCAGGAGAATTCAAGACTATAAGAACATTGGAGAAACCATAGAAACCGATTGGGTGTGGGTGTGGGATGTGAGAGTGTAGATGTGAAAGAGTCAAGAAAGAAACAAATGATTTAAGTCATTCCTAAATCAATCAAACATCAACTGATTTTAAGTGATTCTCTGTGATTTTTAATGATTTTCACTCGTTTCCGGTGTCTGTTCATGTGATCAAACTCATTCCAACTCACTGAAACTCATAAATTATCATTTTCTCTTTTAAAAGAGTGGTGTTGACATCGATATAGGTATATGTGTCAGTCAGAGCCACAACCACCCCACTAATGTCATAAAGCCTAAAATTATTAACAATGATGTTTGTAAAGTTCAAACGAGCTTCAACTTTATTAGCAGATTGACAAATAATAAAAATTCACATTTCTGCTAAAATAAGATCATCCAAAACCAAGTTGTTTCATATGTTTTCTTATGAATTTTCAATCCACTAATTACATGTAAAAGAATTTAGAAGACTTCATCAGATACCACAAGACTTCAACAGACTTTAGAAGACTTCGAAAAACTTTCTAGATTTCATGGGACTTCACAACTAAAGTCTCAGTTGTTTCCTTCTCGAATTGATTTAATAACCGAGATGAGTCGTATAATCTAAATAATATTTTATCAAACAACATGAAAGAAAAAAAGATATAAAATGTCTGACAAAGAAATTTTCTTCTAATTAAGATGAATTCATTTGTTGCTCAAGTAATAATAAACGAGCCATTTAAACAAATGTTGGTGCTGCCATAGTTGCTGATTCATCTGATTCACCATTCAGCGGTGGCTAAAATAAAGTTCAATAGTAATGACATTATCTATGTTTTCATTAAATTTTACTTACCATAGGAATGAATTTTATAGAATCTTGATTAGATATTGATCTTTGCATAGAACTATTTTGAGTTGCAAGAGTATGTGCTACAACTTCACCATTAGTTTCATTCGAAAAATTCTATTAAAAAAAAACACCTTTTACAAAAAAATAAAAACAAAACTAATGTTTTAAACTTACACTAAATGGAATAGAAATAGTTGATCCTTCATTAATATCATCAGTATCAATTTTAGCAAGAAGAATATTTGTTATAGGACCTACATAGAATTATCAAAAAAACAAACAAGATGATGAAAATAGAAAATTTTCTTTGTACTTGAACATGATTTTTTAAATCGTATTTGTCCAGATGATAAATCCCACATGACACAATCTTTATCAAGACTACCAGAATATAAAATCTGTTCATCGGAACTTAATCGAAGTGATATAACAGAACCTCTAGAAAGAAAAAAATTCTCATTATAAATAATTTTCGAAAAAAAAAAGATCTTTATGTTGAATTTACTGATGATGATTTAATTGTTTTGAATTATTATTATCAATTGTTATCGTTGGATTTTGATGTTGAATTCCTCCAAACTAAAATTTCATTCAATAAAAAAGGAAATTTTTTTTTTTTTCTTATTATTTACTTGTGTTGTTAATGTTCGTAATGAAACAATAAAAATTGTACCAGTATCTGTACCACAATAAATTGTTGAAGAAAATGATGATACACATATTGAATGAATTTCATTAGGAAATAAAAATGTACATAAACATTTGCCTGTGACAATATCCCATAACTAAAATTCAAAATTTATTACTTTCGAGAAAAAGAAATAAAGACTTAAGACATACTCGAACACTAAGATCACTCGAAGCAGTTAAAAGTAAATGAAATTTTCCAATTGATATTTGACAAAGATCATGAATTGGACCTGTATGACCTTGAAATGATTTTGTTGGAGAAATATCCAAATTTCGATCAGGATTTATTCTTTAATAAAAATAATAAAAATTCGTTTTTTTTTGTTTTTCGACTAAAAAAAAACACGTTATTTTACTCTTCAATATTCCATCGATGAATAAGATTATCTTCACCAACGGATATTAAACAATCTTGATCTTCATCAAATAATAAATGATTTATTGTTCGAATATGTGCTGAAAGTGTTATTAAATGTTGACCATTATCAAGCTAAATAATAAAATAATACATTTTTTAGTTTGAATTTTTTTCTTTTACTTTATAAAGAAATATTTTATTTCCTATTGCACAAGCCAAGATAGTTGAATCACGAGTAAATGTCATTGAACTAATAGGTCCTGCAACTGTTATTTTTTTATAATCTCGATTCTAGAAATAAACGTAAATAAATGAAAGTAATTGTGAATTAATAGAATCGTACTCGACTATTTAATTTCCAAACATAAATTGAAGGACGATCAATAGCAGCAGCATAGATATGATCACGAGAACACAATAGACCATGACATGCAATAGGTGCATCACATTTAAATGTAAGAAGAACATTACCATTTAGTCCATTAAAAGCGCTGATTGTCCATGGTTGAGCATGTTGAGTAGTAATTAAAACAGTCGGTTGATATTGAGCCATGGTTGTTGTCTTCGAAGGAAACATGACAATAGTAGAAAGCGTTTCTTATTTTAAATTCCAGATTGGACTCAAGAAATGAATCCCTATCCAGAGAGAGAAATAAACTGATTAGTCGATATAATAGATGTCGCTGTGAGAAAAGAAAGAATAATTAAAGTAAAACAATGCATAGTTTCGAAACAATCGATAAGATGTGAAACTATCCCGAACACCAAGCATATGTCCGAGAGGAGGAACCGATGAAAAAAAGCATAAAATACCCATTATAATCCATGAAATACCAACATAGTTTCTTTAGTTAGTGAAATCGAATGTATACTAACTGAAGTTCCATTAAGATTACAGAGCCTCAATGGAAGATCTAAATTTTAACACGAGAAAAACATCACAGAAATATCACCATTCTAAGATACCGGACTGTTAATTGATCTAGTATTTGTTTTAAAATATGATGTGCTTTACTTTTATTTTAATAACTTTTGATAGGAATATCGTAGCGACTTACGATTGTCACTTTTCAAAAGATATGTCCTGAATCCATCGAAATATGTTACAATTTGACTAGTCAGAAATCGAATAATGAAGCGAACTCTTTGTTGAGATTTTCGAAAATGACATTTTAAAGCTTTTTCTATTTATTCAAATTTATAATAGAGTTAGTCAATAAAAAAATTTGTTCTCTATCGATCTAATTTCGAAAATCTGTCTAGCTGCTTTTTCCAGATGATCACAGGTCAATGAGCTGAAATCGAGGATTCCAGGAAACGTCTTATAACACTCGAATTAAGCAAGTTTGGAATGTTGACGTTGTGTAGAGCGAGGGAGAAACAATTTTTCTATTAATTAACCCTATTAAAATTCTAAATAGAAAGTAAATTAGAGTCAGAATACCGTTTTCGAAAATCTCTACTAAGAGCTCACCTCATTGGTCAACTGCTGATAAAGTAAGTTTCGATATATTTCGATGACCACGGGTCTTTCTTTTGGAATGATTAAAACCACAGGTCTTTATGATTTTCCTATCAAAAACAATTATTCAAAAAATAGTGAAGAACGTGAGCATGTACATTGTATTAGTATAAACCAGAGCTTCGATTAAAAACACCTATGATGTTTGTGTCTTGGTTTTAATTTGTTACTTTGCTTAATGAACTTATTATTATCTTATCTTTATACAAAATAAATAAAATGAACACCTGAAACTAGAATGATACATTACTATAGAGTTATACAATTCAGTGTGTTCGAAAAATCAGAACCTCAATCGACCTGGTTTGACCTGCAAGCATTCTAAACTAGACCGAGCCAGAGAAAATTCGATGTTGTTAAAAAAAAATGTTTCTTTTTCCTTACAAGTAGCCATCGATAATGACGGTACTTCATTACGACAAAAATTCTTTCTCTAGAGTATGTCAGATAGCTAGCAATAGTGAAAGTCCATAACGTCTTTTTTTTTGCGATGTGCAATGTTGTCATTTTATAAATTGTGAAAAATTCAACTTTTTCTTAGTGGAAAATATATATAACTAAAGAATATATTTATTTCAAAAATAAAAGAGAATAATGATCATGAATATAGAAAATATGTATGCTTCATACTTAGTTGCTAAAGTGTATCATACCTATCCTTTTATCTTCTGCAGTGATATTGTTGCTATTTCGAATTTCTAATGAGTTGATTTTATGAGTAATAGAATTTTTTTTTTCTTACTGTATTGCATTTGCTTCTTGCAGAGTTCAATTAATGAGCTCGAGAAAACAATCCAAGTTTTCAAGTTTTATTAATAAATACATAAAAACAGGATTATATATCGAAAAAAAAGAATCTTGATGTAACGAGTTTATGTTGATGTCCGATACTGTAGACACGTACTAGGGACTTGGAAAAGTATGGCTATTGGCAAAAGCATTGAAATTATTGCCACTCTTTTGTTGAGGAGCATTGTTACCTTCAGCCCACCATACAGTATTGTCAGGACCGATCAAAGAAATTGTTACATAGCCAGGATTAGTGGGGAAGGGAATGCATTCGGTCTGTTCAAGCTGAGTAATTTTGTAGCTAGTCTTGGATCCATTCAAATCGACTACCACCGTATATTGTCCTCCGCTAGGCTTGGCACTCTTGACGATAGAGTGAACAGCAACACAATCTTGAGCATCATTACGATATTGAGGAACATCGCCATTTACATTATTCTTAGGATGGATGCGATACCACCAATAGAATTGATCATTGGTAACAGTAGGTCTGACACTGTTCTTGTACCATTGAATATAATGTTTTGAGAGTTCTAACCAGGCGTCATGGCGCATAGATTGTGGACTATTAATCATACTATTGATGCCTGCCATACCAGTAGGCAGGTCACTGCTAACAGAACACATGTAGGAGGATTCAGAGTAGTCATTCCAAGTAATAATTTGAACAAAATCAGGTTGTAATGAAACAATTTGTTGCCATCTTTCTGGTAAAAGTCTTTCAGAACCATAGATCCAGTTCTTATACCATCCGCTTCCCCATACATATGTGTAGAACCATGGAGCAAGTGGAGCCATATAAGTTTTGCCGGTAGCTTTGGCACTAGCAAGAAGATTTCTATCACCGGTCGTGTCGAAATTACTACCAGGCCCAGAGTTACCAGTAGGCCAAGCATTCCAGGTAAATATGCAATCAGCAACAGGATGTGATTGTAGCAGATTAGTAGTTGGATAATTAGGCCAACTGGGACAAAAGTAAGGATTAAATCCACTCGTAGCTTTCCAATTGACCCAGAAGTTGTCTTGATTTTCACCAGCAAAAGTAGAATAGAAAGGTCTACCGTTCACTTTGAAATAGTTAGAGTGACTAGCAGCAAAATGGAAACGGCTAAGGACTCCATTGTTAAAGGTAAGCGACGACATATCAAATGAGATAAACATCGTAAAATCACCATTGTTCTTGGCAGCAGCAAGAGCCTTAGCTACACGATCGGGTTGCCAGTCATCAATGCCAACATTAAGTGCAAATCCATCGATACCGGCTGCTCTTGCTCTCTTAATTTGAGCGTCGAAGAAGTTTTGATCTGATGGATAGGCAAAGCCAACCATATAATGAGCAAATACTTTCTTCTCGGATTTAGAACTCGGTGGTTGACCAGGAGAAGTAGTAGTAGAAATGGTTGACGTGCCAATGACCTCGGCAGTTAGAGGATATGCAAAAGAGCCTACAATCTTCAGACGAATAGAACCAGTCGGCGTTGAGAACATACAATTTGGTCCTCCTCTTCCTACACATCCCCAATTGACATCCCAAGAGTCTCCAACAATTACTTTCCAATAGTAGACTTTATTAGGCTGAAGTCCATGAATATCAACAGCATATTCGCAAGATTGAACGTTGGTGTCATGCATTAAACCTTTAGGCTCAGCGACATTCCAGTTTGAGTTGGATCCAGTATCAATAGCCCAATCACCAACAGCACGATACGTTTGGTCTGCCCATCCACAGTTAGGATCTGTGTATCTAGCCAAAATGATGGTGGCACAGTTCAGCAAAACGAATACTAGAAATCGTATTCTGATAATGGTCATCTACAAAATTTTTCAGAAGTGGAAAGAAATGAAGCACAAAAAATAGTTCAATCATCAAAACGGAAGAAAACTTTTTTACTTTGCTCGTCTTAGTTTGAAAAATAAAGAACGACTTTTCCTTAGAATGAAACTCGTGTAAAATGAGATGGTAGATTCTTTGTCTAAATCAATCGAATAGATATATTTATATATCAATGTGCTTATTCTCTTTCTTCACATTTTGTGCTACTCAGATGATAGCCAGCATCAGCTACGACGGTTTTTTTTTCATCAGGTGCTACTCTGATAACTTAGTCTTTTGTTCTTGCACCTTTATATAAGTAATTGAGCTACGTATTTTTCTTTGTATTTTGCATCTGAAACCTAATATATCAAGTACACTCTTCACAGTGTAATTACATGTACTTTTCACTGAGAGAAAAACTGCTCTTCAACACGGTAATCGGAGACGAATGATTTATGAGCCTATCCTTTTCGTAAATTTTGTTTTTGTTTTCTTCTTTTTATTAAATTTTCATCGTGCTATTTCAACTCTATAGTCATTTTTTCATAATCTCAAAAAGTATATGGTTGAATACATTATAACGAGAACACAATAAACTGTGATGAATGCCAAAATGGCTGCAACGTCTATTAATAAAGGTGTGTAGGTGTGAGTGTCCCAAGAGGATGTGAGATAACATCTACACATACAAGCTTCTCTCAAAATCCTCAACTCTTGAAAAATATGGGTTTGACTTGGATATCCATCTTATTGCACCAAATTCACTTAAAATCATTAAATTAATGACATTTGGTATCCAGGAATACATCAATATGAATATGCTAATAGTTATGTTTCGAATTTCGATACTCGATTTATGGATAGTATGATGTCCCTCATAAAAACATAGTTTGTTTCATTCTACTATATTCGTAGCATTTATATTAGATGAAGAAAGTTCATTGAACTCGTGAACTGGTCGACAGATTTAACATCTTCTAAATAACATCTTCTAAATAATCGTTTCTATGTGCTTTTACAAGAGTTGTCAGAATAATATTTTTCTAATTCTCTCTACATCCCATAGACCAACATGAAAATTCAACATACAAGTACATAGAAGTGTCTGAAAAATTGAAGAAGTCTTCTCCGATTGATAGATGTCATGAGTTGATGTTCTTGATAGATAGACTTCAATCATTGGTTAAATCATATGTCTAATGATGAAACGACATAGAACACATGTAGCAAAAACTATTACAGATCACTATTTTAGTTTGCTGCTCATTTCTTGATCTTGTCATCAATGTTAATCTGTTCAAACTGTATCAATCGTTTATCTCCATTATTATGCAAATATATTACCATATCTTCTCTATCAAGTCTATCATCAAAACCATGGCTATCGTTCCATAATGGCCTTGAAAATTTGATTCGAACAAATTTTTCTAACATATCACAATCAAAAATTATTAGCGGTACGTTAAATTTTAATAATTATTTCAATAATTTTCTATTTTGTTTTTTTTTTCTAGTTTTTTCTACTACACATTCACGTTCATTTCACACATCAAATAAACGAGATAAAAAAGATTACTATGACGTTTTAGGTGTACCAAAAACAGCTACCGCAAAAGAAGTCAAAAAAGCTTATTATACAGTTTGTTTGCTTTCTTTTTTTTTTTTTTTGTCAAATAAATAATTATTGATTTGTTATTATTTAGCTAGCAAAACAATATCATCCTGATACAACGGACAAGAAAGATGCGGCAACAGCAAAACAATTTCAAGAAGTATCAGAAGCTTATGAAGTATTAAGTGATGAAACAAAACGAAAAAATTATGATACATATGGTATGGGTGGTGATCCATTTAGTTCAGGTCAAGGCTCATATCCCGGTGCTCGTGGTCCTTCAGCTGATCCACGTCAAGCTGGTTTTCGTGGTTATGAATATTATCAATCTCAAGTTGATCCTGAAGAATTATTTCGAAGAATTTTTGGTGATGCATTTAGTCGAGGTGGATTTAGTAATCATGAATGGTCGAATGATGTCGATGAGAATTCATTTCATAGACAAGGCATTACACAAGTAATCATTTCAATTTAATTATAAAACGATCGAGTATACGAGGCACACAATGCAAAAAAAAAATGTCGTACATTCAATATATCGATATCTGCAACTACTAATGTCATGATCGATTCAAGTTTTAAAAGACGACCATGAATGAAGAATGGCTCGTTTGATGAATCTAAAATATTCATTTAATATCTTTTAGCAAGATTCAAAATCAAAGAGTAGCAAGCTGAATTTTATATATATTATACAACTTTTTGTTCTCTATAAAACGATAAACAAATAAATATGATTTTAGCAAAAATTTTTTCTTGAGAAAAACTGATCGTTGGACGATTACAAGTGAATTTTTTCATAGAAAACAAATTTCTCTCAAATGTCTTTAATTCAATGTAATTTTCAACGTTGATTCTGAATGTCATATTTATTTAAGTTTACAATTGTGTCATGACAATAAAAACCACTAAAAATGTTTTCTATATTTATTTATCATTTGGTAGAGAATAAAATGTTGCATAACATATAAAATTCAGCTTTAAACTCTTTGATTCTGAATCTCGACAGATGATATCAAATGAATATTTTAGAGCCATCAAAGGAGACTTATGCTATTTTTTCTCATAAGAAAATTTGATAGTGGTAAAAAGTCGATGTCAGAGCCTGAAATGGGGAAAATATTTTGTTTCTCGTCCCGACCTTAGTTTGTTTTCTTTGCTACCTCGCTACGTCCTTCTAAGATGTTTGTATCTTTTTATAATATGAATTATTTTGCTAAATATTGTAAAAAAATAGATACAGGAGCACGGAATCTATATAGCTCGAGATCAATCAATCTTTTAGCTGTTGTTCTCCATCGAACGAAGAAATGAAATATTATTAACTGTTGTTGAGTCTAAATGGGATCTTCTTTGATTGGCAACGTGACCTGCTACCCCAAAAATCTCATTCAGCAGCAGCTGAACTGTAAGGAATCGATCATATGCAACGTGCTAATAAATCTCACCTCGTCCTAACCTTTTCCCATCCCACCTCGGAAAAAAGTCTTCGACTCAGGGTCCTACCTGTAAGTTTGTGTGTATGGGTGTTTATTGTAGAGAAGAGAAGAAGAGAGAACTACACACACATATATATAGATGCACACCTATATATACAGGGTCATGGTAAGAAATGATCCCATACATAAGAAGAAAGGAAAGATCCATATGCATGTGTGATAGAAGAACGAAGGGAAATGTCCATATGATGACATATGATGTCAACTGGAAAAGACCAATACATTGTGTATTGGAAGAATACCTACACTACCATGCTTCAGCCTCTGGTCAATATTGACTAGCTTTTAAAAGAAAACTTATTGAATATACAAAAAAAAAAAAGAAAGAATTTTTTTATCAAGTGCCTTGTACACTCGATGATCACATGACTAATTTCTTAAATAACTTTTTCTTTTAGTTATCATTAGATTTAACATTTCAAGAAGCTGTACGTGGTTGTAATAAAGATATAAATGTTCGAATTGTTGATACATGTCCAACATGTAAAGGCACTCGTTGTGCAGCTGGTACACAACCACAAAAATGTCGTACATGTAATGGAACTGGTATGGAAACAATTGAAACAGGTCCGTTTTTTATGCGTGCAACATGTCGATCATGTCACGGCCGACGTGAAACAATTCCAAAGCCATGTTATGAATGTCAAGGGAAAGGAAAAACAGCTCAAAAGAAAACTACAACAATACCAGTACCAGCTGGTAAATAGATTGTTTTATCTTTCTTAAGAAAAAATTTGTAAAGAAATATTTGTTTTTTTCTTCCCGTTAGGTGTTGAAGATGGACAAACAATGAGAGTTAATTTAGGTTCATCTGAAGTTTTTATTACATTTCGAGTTAAAGCAAGTGAAAAATTTCGACGAGAGAAAGAAGATGTTCATAGTGAAATTAATTTATCAATATTTCAAGCTATCCTTGGCGGTGCAATTAAAGTACCAGGAATTTATGAAGATCATATTTTACAAGTTAGAGAAAGAGAGAGAGAGAGAATTTTCTCTTTTTTGTCATCATTTAAATAAATAATTCAAATTTTAGATTCCACCTGGTACACAATCCCATCAACGTTTTCGTCTTATTGGTAAAGGTATAAAACGTCTTCAGAGTCCAGGAACAGGTGATCATTATGTTCATGTGAAAATCAAAGTTCCTACGTATGTTTTATTTGAATTTTATTTATGAGAATAATTTTTCTTATTTGTTGTTCTTTTTTCTATAGACGATTAACAACTGAACAAAAAGCATTAATATTATCACTTGCGGAATTAGATAAAGATATTGATGGAACAGTTAATGGTGTAACACAAACAAAATCTGGTAAAGAAATAATTTGAAATATTATTTTCTATGAAATCTTGTTGTTATTTTGCTTTTTTTTAGGAAGTCGAGTAATTAATGAAGATGATTATCCTTTATTAAAATCAATACGACAAGTATTATCGAATTTACCACTTGGTAGTAAAAAAGTAGCTGATACAATTGAAGAACAAGAAACCGATACGAAACGTAATTCAACAGCTAAAAAAAAAACAAAAAACACTTAGTTTATCTGTTGTGCCAGATTAAATTTGTTTTTTTCTTTTTGTTTATTAACTTTACTGAATGCTTGTTGTTGAAAAAAACAGACAGTAATAAACATAATTCTGGCAATGAAATTTTTTAGTTCAAATTAGATTGAAAGTATTGAATCTTTTTTGTTTTTTATTTTTCGTATTCGTTATCATTGTATTCTAAAGTATACGTTTCAATAATTGATTCTATTTAAAAAAAAAGGCTTGTCAGCAAAATTCCTTCAGCAGAAAAATATGGAACTCATATGTATTGTTTAGTCTAATTATACTAATATAAAATATGTAAAGTAAATAATCTCTAAGAGACTATAGTTGTTTTCCAAGAGTAATCGATCGTAAGTGGCACAATCTGCATTTCAAATAGAAATTTTTTTTTACTGGCATTCTATTTTTTGCTTGCCCTGTTGTAACGGAAGGACAGAATTTCGGCCCAAGGAATTTTCGGCCCGGAACTTCGGCCCGGTCCCAAAGCCCGGCGGCGTTTCGGCCCGGGCCGAAATATCACCGGAAATCCGGTCCAGGACGAAATTCATCTCACTGCTATTCATAAAAAAAGTCCAACTTCAATGAATAGTTAGCGCATTTCGTAGTGCTGAACAGTACGACATAGTGCTGAGTAGTACGTCGTAGCGCTGAGCAGAACGACGTAGTGCTGAGCAGTACGACGTAGTGCTCAGCAGTATGTCGTAGTGCTGAGCAGTATGTCGTAGTGCTGGGCAGTACGACGTAGTGCTGAGCAGTACAACGTAGTGCTGAGCAGTACGACGTAGTGCTGAGTAGTACGTCGTACATTCAAAAAAGCAAGGTATTCTCGGAAACCGGCGGAAAAAGGGTTCTAAGGGCTCGGAAACCAATTTTTTTGCTCTCGGAAATCCTTAAAAGGTTTCCTACAGTGACACACTCGGAAACATTTTGCCACCGGTTTCCAAGAATACCTTGTTTTTTAGAGTGTACGACGCACTACTCAGCACTCCGTCGTTCTGCTCAGCACTACGACGTACTGCTCAGCACTAAGACGTACTGCTCAGCACTACGACGAACTGCTCAGCACTACGTCGTACTGGTCAGCATTACGGAATGTATCCACTAGTTAGAGAAAATGGCATCCTTTTTTAGGAATTGATGAGATGAATTTAGGCCCGGGCCGAAAAATCACCGGAAATTCGGACCGGGTCGAAAGTGCGGGCCGAAAATTCCCTGGACCGAAATTCATGTAAACCGTTAATAATACTAGAGATAAATGAATTTGTTTTTTTTTTCAGTTGAATCCATTTTTATAAAATTATCATGACAGACAATTAATGGAAATGCTAGAACAATCATAGTCAAAACTCTTGAATACGACGTAGCTAAAAATGCTGTTATTACATGACATCTTGTACCCGTACCATTTTCTACCAAAATGTATAAGAATCAACAACAAATTGAATATGTTTGCTTTGATTACAAAATGAAAGAAATATTTAGTATTTAATCCTAGAAAACTTCNGGTCGGCATTACGGAATGTATCCACTAGGTAGAGGAAATGGCATCCTTTTTTAGGAATTGATGAGATGAATTTAGGCCCGGGCCGAAAAATCACCGGAAATTCGGACCGGATCGAAAGTGCGGGCCGAAAATTCCCTGGACCGAAATTCATGTAAACCATAATAATAATAAAAGGAAAGTTTTCTTCAAATATGACTTTTATTTATTCAAAAAAATGAACATGTCAATTTAGCATTGAGCACGCATTACATTTTGTTGAAATTCTCCCATATAATTTCCCGGTGGATAATAATTAGTAACAACAACAGCCGTACGTCCACCATTACCAAAAGCAATACCAACACCAAGTTTTTGACTACTTTTCCATACAACTTGTGTAAAATGACCAGTTTGCATTGAAAAACCTGGTTGATTAAAATTATACATATTAATTTCATCATACCATGATTGAGTTGCTGCATTTCCTAAATATATAATTAACTAATAAAAAAAATTGATTTAAATTAAAAGTTAAATTTCTTAACCATGTAGACTTCCCAATGGTGCTGAACCACTCATCATATAAAGATTTTCTCCATAACCATTATTTGAATGTTGAAAAAGATTTCTAGAAGCAAGATATTCAGCATAGTTTTGTGCTGTTAGACTAAGATTATTATCAAGTTGAAGAGGTGAAACACAATTACGAGTTCGTAATTTATTATGATGTTGTAACGTTTCGTCTTGAAATTTAATTTGAGCTTGTGTGAAAGCATTTGCTAAAATAATATATTTTTTATTGCTTTTTTTTATTTATCTAGTTTTTAATTAATCAATTTTTATTTACCTGACACAACAGCCAATACGACTAAAGCTAATGCTAAAAGTTGCATCGTAATTTTCAATAAACTGCTTAAAAAAAAAAAAGAAGATAAAAGAATAGTAAATCATTCTAGAACTTACATTTACTTTTGACAATAAGATGGAATGATATTGAATCGATTATTCGTGATTTTATATACTATTGAAAATGTGTAACGTAATACTTTTAATACCTAATTTTCAATTATCAAAGAGCAAACGTATTTTTGATGATTAGCCGTCAAAACAAGGATTTTCGACTACTAAAACGATTTTTTTTTCTTTATTGATAGTTCGATTAGTCTTCAAAGTATATTTTCGACTAATTAAAATATCAAATTTATTCCAGGTATTCTTGAGACAATATTTTAAGTTTAATGTCTATTGATATATATTGGTATTTTCCATTTTCGTTATTGATTGTTGTTTTTAAATTAGAGCTCAGCATCAGACGTCGAAACTTGATTCCTAACATCCACTCTGACGGAGATTGAGTCGAAGCTTCAAAAAAAATATTTTCGACATTAGAGTGACTGAGAGAAATTGTTTTTCGGAGTTAACCTGATAACATCAGTAGAATAATCAAGGTTTTAGTTTTATTACGTGCCAACTTTATATGTTAAATATACAAAAATTTTCTACTTTTTTTGGTTTTATATGTTTTAACAGAGAAAAATTATATTAACATGATATTCATACAAAACAAATAGCACAGAAAAAGGAAATAAAATGATTTATGTATCGTTAAAATACACCAAAACACTTTTCGAACTTTATCAAAGTCAAAAAAAGTTTGACTTAGTCAGACTCTACTTTTCACTAATGAATATAACTTGAAAGACATAAGTCAATGAATAAATTATTTCACATTTTTCAATAAAACAAATCATTATATTATCTATCCATCAAATGATAATCATACTAATTCAATATTAAAATATTTCAAATTTATTTTAATGAAATGATTTTATTAATTGTTAGAAAAATTCAATTAAATTGAATGTTCGAAACTTTTTCTTTTTGATTCGATGTAGTGAAGAAGAAATTCTTAGAGTGCATTTTGATCAATAATAATATTAAACTTTTGTTGTAAATATATTCTATCGAACGAATTCATCAAAATAGATATTCACTATCTATGTGTTTTGTCCACTATTATCTCTCTTTTCATTATCGATTTAATCAAATACGGCTGCAATGTACACGCAAATCAATGCCTGGATAATTCTTTTTCATTTCAGAAAAAGAAGAAAAAGAAAATCTAGATATACTAAATATAAACATTCTCGACTATATTCATCATATTTCCATCTTTTTCGATACTGATCAGTTCATTGTATATAATAATCATCGGTATCTGTATTTATATAAAATATCAAAAAGTACAATGAGTGAATCAAATTATTGTTCATCATCACCGGTCCGTATACATTTTGCTGATGTAACAAATAAAAAAACTATTATTGATGATGATTGTCGATGGAAATTACCAAGTGGTAAATTAATATAATAATAATATAATTTTCTATTTTTGTTTATTTTATTAGCTGCACCAATAATAACAATTGAAAATGATGAAAATGAAAATGATACATGGAATGAATATCGACATTTATTTGAAACAAATTCTTCACATATGTTAAATCCATCATCAATTGATAATTATTTTCTTCGACATAGTAGTGCAAATACAAGTTTAAATGAATCAACATCATTTGAACCATTAATTGATAATCATGATGATATTTTTTCAATAATTGAACAAGCTGGTATTACATTTGGTAAGCAAAACAAAAAAAAAAAAGAAAAACTCAGAATATTTTTTGTTTTTAGATGCATTAACTGGATCATCATCGGTAGATTTACTTGGTAGTACAAGTGGTTATCATTCATATGAACAATCACCATTTAATCATCGTTTAAAACGATCATCATTACTAGATCCATCTGCAGCTGAATTTCATATGGAAACAGAACTAGGTTCAATATCTAACAATCAATCAACAAAACGATCTTCATCTCAAAATGATCAACAAAATCGTCGAACGTCACGATCACAAAATAATACTGCACAACGCATTCCAACTTCATGTAAATATTATTAGGAAAAATAACTTTATTTAATTGATTTTTCTTTTTCTTTTTTTTCCGTTAGATGAATATAAATTTGGTGGTTATGGCCGTGGAATTAATGAATTTCTTGAACCAAATGGTATTACGTTTCTATCCGATGGTACTATTGCAGTTGTAGATACAAATTCAAGTCAAGTTAAATTATTTGATCCCGTCCGTAGAGAATGCGTACTTAAGTTTGGTCAAGCAGGCACAAGACCTGGTGCATTGCTTTATCCATATCGTATTGCTGTCTTACCAGGACATGATTTAGTAAGATTTATTTTTACTATATATATATATATATAGTAAATATTTATAAATCTTTTATAGCTTGCTATGGTTCAACGATCTCCACGACCAATGATACAAATATTTGATCGTAATGGTCAATTCATTAGTCGCTTCGGAAATGATCTCGAAAGTCCACGCGCTATTTGCATTGATCAACAAGGACGTATTATTGTTATTGAATCAAAAATTATGAAAGGTACCAAAAAAAAAACACTGCATATGATTTTCAAACGAAATTTAGTTATATTATGAGAAGTAAAATACATTAGAAAACTAAATCTTATTGATATAGTTTAACAAACTTAAGAAATCTTTGGATACCCACGGACGAAGCAAAAACAAGATAGACTTCGAAACGAATAGTATAGGGACATCTATGCTAGGCTGTGCTTTTTCTTTTCAACTGAACAATAGCCTTTTTTATGAACACGGATACTCATGGTTGCTTTAATTTGTATTTAGACAAGATGCTTTAGAATTAAATATCAAGATAGCCAAAAATAACTTTTTGATACACGTAAGAACTGTGAACTATAGGCAGGGCTCACGATATGGCGGGGGCCAGTCCCCGCCACTTTTGCAGTGTGTCTGCGAAAATTTTTAATACTGTCTGGCAAAAATGTGTAACATTGTCTGCGAAATTAAATTTTATAGCTGCAGTCGACTGATCATGTAATAACATTAGCGTTGAAAAATTGTTTTTAGAGAATTTTTCTGAAGATTTTATTTAGTTCTGGAGGGTAGTAGGGGTTTCTTCGTCATGCTACCCCCCCCCCCCTCCAGTCATCACTTTCTACGAAAAATAAGAGACTGTCTGCCAAGTTTGTTGAAGTGTCTGGCAAAAGAAAAAAACATTTTTAACCCCCGTCAGTCTCAAAAACAATCGAGAGCCTTGACTATAGGACCTTGATTTTAATCGTAAAAGATCCGTGCTTGCAAACAAAAAGTGCCACCTAGAATGCGCGTCCGTAATTTTTGTAGACATTTGAAGGACAGTAAATATGTACCGAAAATTTGTACGAATTCATGAAACTCTGATAATCTTAACATATGCCGACAGAAATTTTCCTTTTTTTTTGTCTGTCGATGGATCGTTCATTTGAAATATTTATTTATTTTTTTTCTAGTTCACATTTATGATGCAACATCAGGTCGTATTTGGGGTCAATTTGATTTACGTGATCATTTAAGTTTTCCAACAAGTGTCTGTGTCAATGATCGACATGAACTTTATGTTAGTGATAATGAATCACATTTTGTACGCGTATTTGATTATAATGGAAAACATTTAAAAAATATTGGTGCTGGTATATCTTATCCGATAGCATGTCGTATTGTAAGAAATATTTCATTTAGTTTTTGTTTTGTTTTCTTTTTTTTATATTTATTTTAAACTTGTAGAATCAACCACGACGTGAACTTATTGTTGTTGATAATCATGAAAATTTTAATATAACAACATATGATTATGATGGAAATAAAAAACATTCACATTATTCAGTAAGATTTTTGAATTGTTTTTTTCCTTTTAATAATTTCTTAAATATTTTTTTTTATTTAGTTAATGAAACATTCTCAATGTTTCGATGTTGCCGTTGGATATAATGATGAATTAGCAATGGCATCTAAAGATTATAAAATATATGTTTATAAATTAGGTGAAGGCCTTGATGTAGCAAGCAGTGATATAAGTCATAATTATTGTTAAATTAATTTTTTTTTCTCTTTGTTCTTACAATGATCTTTAATTATTATCTTGTTCGTTGTGTGTGTGTGTGTGTTGTACAAATGGATTTATATCTACCGCTTAATAATATTATAAAAAAAAAATATATATATATATAGAAATTCTCTTTCTTCACCTTTGTGGTAGACGAATTGATTTTTTTTTTCTTCATATTAGCATAATTTCATTTGATTTTTTTCCTTTTTCGTTTATTTTTTATTTGTTATACTTCAACATTCAAACGGATTAATTTCTATTTTTTTTTTCTTTTACGTTTTTTTCTTTTGTTGTACAACACCTCTATTTGGTCATGCATATATTAATATAAATTGGAATATGACGTGCCAGTTAAAAGAAATAATACTGCTTTATTTAACAGGAAACTTGTCTTTTCTTGCATCGAATATATTTAAAATTACAGTAATACATTTTGACTAAAGGGAACACTCTGATTAATTATTCGAAGAGAATATTATGATTAGTATTTACTTTAAATTGAACAAGAGGTTTCTTAGTAAATAAATCAGAAAAAAAAAATAAATAGAAATTTTCATGTATAGAATAGAATTACTATTTTTTTTTTCTATCTCAAATGTGAATAAATTGAGATTGATTGCATAATTTTTATGTTTAACAGGACTCTATCAAACGGTATTAATTACATTATTCTATTTCAACGTAACTGTCTTGTATGTAAATATGTCTTTTTTTTCTTCCTTGAAAAAAAAATGATAATATAGTATCCATTCTGTCTACATGAGTAATCCATCAAATGACGGTAAGTAATGATTTCATGTATTCATTACCTTATAAGATTAAATCTACAGTCAAAAGTAAAATATCCTAGACACTTTATTAACTAATTAAAAAATTGTTAATAATATAATTGACTAGTCAAAACCTGGATGTTATCATTGAAAAAGTTAGTCTAAACTTTTGCATAATGTATAGTTAAATAATTATTTATAAGAATTTATTGATTTAATTATAAATATATAGATCAATCTATCGTCGCATACCTTTTTTTTTTCTGTATACTTAATGATAAGAAAAATAAACATGTCTTTTTTTTTCTTTCATAGAATCCATAGTAATCAATGTGTTGTTTTTTCGGGTTACATTTGAAGTTTATCGATTTTTTGTTTATGACAGTATTATAAGATAAAATTTTATCAATGCATCAAAAAGAATAATATTTTTTTAATCATTTAACATATCGTTTCAAATAAGTAAATATATTATTGTGTTAAAATTATTGAATTAGACAGTCTTACATATCAAGTGCATTCGTATATATATATATATATCCTTGAAATAAATTCAAAAAAAAATATTTGCTCACAATCAAACAGCAATTTATGTGTGCATAAGCAAATGTATAAATCAGTCTGATCTCGTTTTTTTTGCTGTATTTTCTAGGAGTTTGCTAAGAAAAAATGTTAGTAATGTATAAATTCAAGAAGCATAAATGATGCAAGTTTTTTTTTCTTATATTGGTGATTTGACGAGAAAAAAGATAACATAAGAGGAACGTCCTTTTTTAGATCAGTTATTTTTCTTTTTCAAGGAAAAACGTCTCGAAAGCACAAGTTGATATCATATTCTTTTTATGATGAAGGTAAATTCCATATATATATCGTTAGAAAAAAAAAGTATTCAAGGAAAAAATGAGTGTTTGTCTCATTGCCAAGAATATAGAATAATGGTTAAAAGCATGAGAAAAAAAAAAAAGAAAAAAAGAAAGCATTTGCCAGCAAATTTTTTTAGGTAAACAATTCTAACATCAAAAACTATGAAACTGAATTAAATTGTGAAAGGTATTTTTGTTTTACTCGAGGATATAACGATTATAAATTCATATTGTAAATAGAAAAATTAACCTTGAAATTTTTAGGCAAATAATTGAAGCTGTAGAATTTAACAATGTAATTTCGTTATTGCTTGATTAATTTTCATAAAAAGCATAAGTAACCTATATTTTATTTTCTTATAAAAAACAAAAAAAAAAAAAAGAAAACAAATGAATAGTACGTCAAGACATCAAAAAAACGAAAGAACGCATCTTAATTAGTCGTAAAAGAAATTATTTTTTTTACAGAAAAAAAAATAAAGGGGCTTTTCACAAAAGAATAGGGAGAAAAAAAAGAGGGGTATTTAAGTATATATAGAAACCGCAAAAAAAATCAAGAGTATTTGCTTCGGATCAACTTCATATAGACGACAACATCGCCGGAGCGTCGTATGTGGTTCTTTTTGTTCCCATGTGCGCTCGTTATTAACCACTACTTACTGTAGGTTGCACATATTTGCGTTCACATCGTCAATTTTTTTTAATTCAATGCCATCCCGAGAAAAGAGAAATAAAGTGTTTATGCGTTTGTTTTCAACAACAACCACTGTGAAAGAAAAATGTCATATTTTTTTCCCTCTCTCTCTCTCTCTCTCTCTTTTTATCGTGATTTTTTTCTTTTAGAAGTTTTTTTTGAATACTTTTCAGTCATTTTTTTGTTGATATGTTTACATACGAAGTATGAGATAAATACAACTGACATATTTACATTATTCGAGGTTCAAAATGTATTCGATTACAAAAACATATGAAATCATTTTTATTCTTTCATTCTTATCTGTAGATTAATATTTAACGAGAAAAATTCTCTTCTAATGGGAAGCTTTGCATGGGATAGTCCATGTTGTTATCAATATTATGATGGTCAACCGTTATCTGTTGCTTTAACAGATTCATGTGGATCGCAAATATTACCATGTGTTGAAAGTGATTTTGCATTAGGTCATCATCCTCGACATCTTATATCAGGTCGAAGATTTCGACGAGAGTATTTCGGTATGTTTCAATTTAGAAAAAAATGATAATCATTAAAATATTTATTAATCTGTTTTATTGAAAAACAAATAGAAGTATATCATCCAAATGCTTATTATGGTTCATGCTGCTGTTTACCATCAATTCCATGGGGACCAATGTATCGTTGTGGTTCAAGAGATGGATTCTTTAGAAATTTAGGTAAAGGTCAAAGAAATTAGATTCGTAATTAATTATTTGATTGAGATTAAATTAGGATCGGTAACAATAGAAGAACAAGAATATCGACCTATGGTTAGATATGTTCGTACAGTATCACCAATTATTCGACCATTAAAAGTACGTCGACGGCCTTCATCTTGTGTTGATATTCGAGAAGGAAAAAAAGATGTTGATATACATCGTGAAGAACGCTATGAATATAATTACAATTTTAATTTACCACGTAAACTATGTTTTTTATTATTATTTTTTTTTTTTACTTTTTATTTGATTTTTTATTGAATATTTCAAGAAGAACCAGCAAAACCACCACCAATAGGTTGATATATGAAGAAAACAAGTCTTCTCATTTCTTGTGTTTTTCTACTAATAATTTAATTTAGTTCGTCCACCGACAACAAATGCTGCTACCGTAACTGATATCATACCTAAGCGACCTTTAACTATGACAGGTAATCTATATATATATATATATATAGATTACATATTTTATTTCTTATTTTAATTCACTAATCAAATAGAAACGGAAAGATTTGATCGATATGAACAAGAAGAAAAAATAAAAAAAGATAAGGTTATAACAGGTTAGAAAATTCATACAATTGATTCGATAAGTAATTTCTTTTTTTAAACAGAAGAAACTAAAGTTATTCATACAGTAGTAGATGAACCAGTGCAACATTTTTATCAATGTAAGTAATATTAATATTGTTAGTTTTTTATTTTATTTTTTTTCTTATCTGATTAATATATATTTCTTAAATGATTTTATATATATTCTTAATCATAGATCATGATAGTTCCGAGCAACAGTATCAACAAGCTAGCAGAAAAGAACAACGCAAAGATTTTATACAACGAATGAATGTTCAAAATGGTAATACCATTTCTTCTTTTTTTTGTTTTTATATTTTATTTCAATGGAATGTTTTGATTTGATAATTTGTTTTGTTTGCGAAACAGATTGATTTCTTTTTCTTTCGATTTTTTTCTGACATACAAAACAATATTAAGTAAAGTATAGTAAGCTTTGATAAATCATATTTGATATAGGAATGACAGGAATTTAAATGTGAATCGATCTATCGAAATGAAGAGCTTGTGCTATTTATGTTTCTTGAGACATATGTTGATAAAGATATTTGATATTAAATCGATATCAATCATCAGTATTCATATTAACAAGTGAAGATTTCGCTTTGACAAATCAACTTTTGAATCGAAACTATGTACATCATATAGATACTAACAAGAAGGGCTTGGATTTTTAACCAATTTTTACGAATGCAGTATTGTTTAATCCAATGTATCGCGGACTCCTTTAGAAATATCAACAAAAACTTCTTTTTCAATTTCGATTGAAAATTTTATATAGTAGCAAGTCTTAAAGAGCATAGTTTATTATAAAAAGTTTCGAATCTTTTTATTTATTCCTATATGGAAATAATAACATAGAGTCTGTCGATGTAAATATAAGCGATGTAAAAGACGCATTTTTATCTTAACCGTATCTTAGGATAGAAATAATGAAAAAACTTGAAATTTTCACAATAAATTACTGTCATAAAGATCTGGCATTGTACAAAGTTTCAAGTTAATATTCAAAAAATGAGTTTTCTCGATGTCTCTGACGAGAAATCTCAAATTCCGTTTGTCCCAGTCTGCAGATTTCTAAAGGTCGCACAGCATTAATTTACAGAATAGCATAAAAATGAAATATTCTTGCCGAAATAAGCTAAGGGCTCAAACTCTTCACAAAATATTCATAATTCATTAATATCTACATTATTTCGACTCGAAAAGCTATTAATCAGTTCGGAGACTATCGTATACTCATCGGTCTTCATGATAAGGTCTAACGTGATGCATAGAGTCCTATGGCACAGTCCCGAATCCCATTTATCTCATCCGACGAGATATTTCCCTAGTTCATATTGACGATCATCATAACTATTACAAGTATATTGTTCTTCGTTTTAAAAGTCGAAATATGAATTTGACTTTAGTTATAATGTGTAGTAGGACAAAAAAAAAAGGAGAAGATCTATTTTAATTTTTCATAGAATATTAATTTTAGGTACAACACAAAAAACATTCAATGCATTAAATACAAATGCGGATCGTGGAAGAAATTATGTTACTATTGAATCAACATCAATACCAAGTGAAGCTATTGTTACTACTACTAAAACAAGCTCTTCTGAAGGTTTCACATCCGCTTTTGCGTCACCATCAAAAGTTCAAGAAAGTTCTCAATCCCGATATTACATTGAAACAACTTAATTTTATTTAATCATTATCGTTTTATTACGAACAATTTTCTTCTATATTTCAAACATTCGATTATTTTTTTTTTCTTTTGTTCAGATATAATTATTCTTATTTCCTTTATATACTAATAAGCAGCCTACTAGAAGGGAAAGAAAAATACTGTAGATAGATTTTAATGACTTGATTATATTTTACTTACAAAAAAATTTACTCTTCATCATTTATATACAAGAAAAAAACAACATTTTCGAGAAAAACAATTCGGTTAAATATAAAGAAAAAAAAAAAAGAACAAATATTTGATTATTATTATTTTTATTGCTTCATGCATATTATACATTCACTCGTCAAATGTGTTGATTTGATTCTAGTGGTTGTTGCCGCAAAATGAATCTCGTTTCGCATAGTTATCAAAACAAAAATTTCATATTCCTAAAGGAGATCAAGAAAATATTTTGAGGACGAGAGAAACAAGGTGTGCTTTGAAAAAAATCTATACTAAATAGATGATTACCATTTCGAGAGAATTTGACCCTAGAAGAAAAAGAACTTACTGATTTCATACTTTTTTGTTTTGTTTTGTGTAAAACATATGTTCACTTGTTTATACCAGAGATATGGCAAAATTTTTGTGACATTTTTTGTTTTACATGTAATTCTATTCAGGAACATGATAAACACGTAGATCTTTTTTTTTTTAAAGACATGCTATTGAATGTTTTATTCGGATCACAAGACTAAATCTTGATCATTATTTTCGAAATTTTTATAGAGCAGTAGAATTGAACGTGTGTATCATTCAGAGACGTAACCAGTGGGTGAAGGAGTACACAGGGTACCCAGGCACCCCCTTGGCCAAGAAACCTCTGGAGTGGGGGTATGGATGAAAAATCTTTCCGAGAAACAAAAATTAATTTTTCTGTTGGTGTGCACCCTCCATAATGAAGCGGGTACCTTTCTTATAAAATTCCTGGCTACGCCACTGGTATCATTGTGTTATTTCCTACATGAAGAAAATAAGGGACAGTCAAAAATTGTTGAATTTTGTTTTTGTTTTTGATAATTATTTGTCCAATTTCTTTGACTATCATGTTTGGAACCAATGTGAGACCTATTATGTTCTTCAAAACATGAGAAATATTAATCATCCTTTTCTCAAATACAAGTGAAAAATAACGTCTGTGTTAATTGACCTGGACGCTTTGCCTTGACATAAAACGTTTTTTCTTTACTATTTTGTTCTCAAGTACATTGTCTAACAGCAATGACCTCAATGCACAAATCACTAGATTAGATTCATTCACCTATTGAAAAGTAAAGTAAAAAAGAATTAAGCTTAATAATGAAAACTTGCCTTTATTTGAAGGTAATGGAAAACAAATTAAAGAAAAAATTGTACTGATTTCATAGAAAGCCTTCATGTAGTGACGAACGTTTTAATCTTTTACAGTACCTAAGCGAGTCCTTTTTATCGAATATTAATTTGATTAAAAATAATTTTACAAGATGGAGTTTTTCGATTTTTTTTTTCTTGTAGGAAATAACACGTATTTAGTATTAACAGGCTGTTCAAATTTCACAAACAGCTATAAAGACTGGATAAACATTTAATGACGCATCTTTAAAAAAAAAAAGACTGAAGTTTTTAACATGTTCTTGACCTCAAATAGAAATGAATATGATTGTTCAATATACATAATAGTCATTTATCATTCACGTTTACTTGTTTGTTCGTTCATCTTCATTCACTTCGGTATAAACGTGTTTAAAACTTATTTCTTAAATACAAATGACATATAGTGTTTTATATGTATCTTTGGTTTTTTTTTTTTTTTTGTATCATTGATCGTTGCATTCAATGATGAATAACCTTCAGGTAAATAAAGTAATGATGTTGATGATACTATTACTGATAATTTACAGAATAGAAGGGCTAATGGGTAATGAAGAATATGAAAATAATTAGCTGCAGTTGTTAAATTTGCTATGATCTACATTTTCATTCAATAGTTACTTTTGTAATATATAAAACTGCATCAATATCTTGAACATTAACAAAATTTGCTAAATCAATACAATATGG
Source organism: Rotaria sp. Silwood2 (assembly GCA_905329745.1). NCBI lineage: Eukaryota > Metazoa > Rotifera > Eurotatoria > Philodinida > Philodinidae > Rotaria > Rotaria sp. Silwood2. The sequence goes on along the minus strand of CAJNSZ010000032.1, from coordinate 919,541 downwards.
ATTTGAATGTTATAAGTGAATTATTGAAAAAATATCCCAAAAAAAAAGCAGAAATTTAAGCAGAATAAAACCAACTAAATATTTGTCGTCAACGTCAAGTTTTGCATCGAATGATGTATGTATTACTAAAATCTAAGAGAAAAATTTTTCAACCTTAGAAAAAATCAAAGTCGAAGTTTTAATAAACTAAGTATTCAGTTTTATCACAATTTTCAGATACTAATAAGATTCCGTAACACAATATTTCTATAAAACGAATGCAAAAATTAAATCAAACTACCCTCAAAACTGGTATACTTGATAGAGCTTTATCTGGAGGTCTTGTCTTTTTGTAGCGAAACTCAACAATACAAGCAAGTAAAACATACTATAAGTTTTATTAGGAAACTTCATCAAAAACTACAGACAGTTTATGAACATATTATCTTGGCTCTGAGTGGAGCTTTCAATAGATTACCTTTTTTTCTGGTTTTTCGAAAATGTTTACTTGTATTACTCAGCATTAATATATATCGTTCTAGTTTTAATTGTTCACTTAATTTAATTCTAGCAAGATAAGATAATAACGAGTCTTTGTATGAAATAGAAAATTAAAACAAAGACAAAAACATCATAAATATTTTTCATAAAAGAAAGGCTTGAATTAACACAACATGTTTTTGATAATATCAATCTGTTTTGCATAATCAAAAAAAAAACGTAATCATAATAGCAAAAACAACATATGGTTAGGGATACAATGACGAAGTACAAGAAAATGTAAAGAATAAATGATACTTATAATAACATGCAAGGACATTTACATTTAACAATCAATTTTCTCAACAGAACGAAGGTGAAATTTTCTATTCAATTATTTTTTATCTAAGCCAGTTCTTCTGTTAGCCAATCTAAGTCCTTCAACACTAAATTGACGTTCGGGTTAAAGCATTTATTGATGAAATAGAATGAATATGTCAAAGTACTATCAAATAATAAGGCAATACATCAATAATTGATTTCCGGAACGTAAGAGTCTGGCTGGCCTGCCAGATCGGCAACAGCTCTGGTTCACAGACATTTACTATTTGTTATTTATTCAAAGATTTATTTCACTCCCATCTTTGGCATAAACTATTGCGATGATCCCTGTAAGAAAAAATTCATTAGTAGACTGACGATAGAACGTTCTCAAGTGTCGAATCGCTTTTAAGTTTGAACTATGTTCATCATGTAAAGTCTAATGACTTATGAACATCCTGAATAGATTTCGCGCTAAAACTTATTGTCGTCGAGATACTGTATTTTTTTTTTAGCAAAATACGGTAGTCCCTCTCAGGAAAACTGAATTCCGGATTGAGACTTGAAACTTTGTACCGAGACAGATCTTAACGGATATATCTTATCGTGAAAGTTTCAGATTTTTTGTCTACTCTGAAATAAGAGTATCAAAACATAAGCAACATGAAAAAACATTCTTTTACCATAGTCGTAGCTTAGGATAGAAACAATCAAAAGATCTGAAAGTTTTACAATAGACTATTCTCTCATTAAGAAAACTCAATTTTTCTACGAGAGATCACGGCAATCTGCTAAAAAATATAGTACCTCAACAACAATAAAGTGATAGCCCCTTGTTGATCTTGAATTTGAAACGTTCCCAGATGTAATCGATAGTTAATCATGACAAAAAAGAAAACAATAACTTTCAAATTTTTTTACCAAAATCCAAAGCTTTTGAACTTGTATTTTAGAAACCATTAATTCTTGCTACTGATATTAATTCTAAATTTTGTGCTTTGATCTTTGTATTGAATTAAACAAAAAAAAACACAATCATGTTATCATAAGACTTCAAAAACAAGAGATAAAATGAAACAAACTAAAAATCTACGTCTATAATAACTAACAGCTGATCGATAATGACATCATTCTCTATACGTCATTACTTTCGTCTATTTTCCTCCATATAAAAATTCTATTTGTCTTTAACAATCCATTTCTTATTAATTTAAAAAAAATTCTTTATTAATATAAATAATTATTTTTACATATGTCTTATATGAAAGTTTGAACATTCGATAGTAAGCGCTATGTACTATTTAAAAAATATGTTTTCTATCCGGTGATGTTAAATCCAGACACACAAAAAGTACATCGGAAGAAAGAGAAAAACGTTCGGTATAACACTCATTTTTTTGTTTGATAGCAGATGGTTTTCTATATGTAAGTTGAGCTTCAAAATATAAGATAACACAATCGAGAATTTACAACAATCATAATGTATTATTAGTTTTTTAAATAGTCCAAAAATTCTATTTTTTTTTTTTTTCTTCTATTCAAATTTTTTCCTTTCGAACTTTTATTTTAATTTTATTTTCTTTTTTGCTTAATGAAGATAATAAAAAAAAGAGAACTGTTTCGAAATAAAGAACATTCTTATTTTTTTGTTTTTATTTTTCTTTTGTTCAACATTTAACATCTATTTCGATCATCTGACATTGTTAGCCCCATAATAATTTGATTTTTTTTTTCTCTTTCGTTCTGTTTATTTCCCCTTACTACCCCATATAGAAATCGGCAGCTTGGTCGTCAGCGCTTTTTTCTTCTTCTATTTATTCTTTTTTTTTCTTCACTATTAGAACGTACGTAGAAGGCGAACTTGCGTTCGGCAGTAAATGCTTGTGTGTTGCAACCTCTTTTTCTTTTCGTCGACATTGTTGTCTTCTATGTCCTCCATATATTAGTAACAACAAAAGGAAAAAAACACACATTGGTAAACATAAAGAAAAAGGAAAAAACCTTTTTTTTGTTTTTTTTTTCTAGATCTTTTTTGACTCCTTATTTTTGCTGTACAGCAATTTCAAAAAAAGTACAAATTACCTAATTGCATACATATATATATATATATATAATATATCTCCATATCACTGTATCTTAGCTTTTTTCGTAGAATGGCATTAAAACGTATCAATAAAGAATTACTTGAACTTGAAAAAGAGTAAGTTTATGATTAATGAAATCAAAAATTAATTTGTTTTCTTCTTTTTAGCCCACCAGCTAATTGTAGCGCTGGTCCTGTTAATGACGATATGTTTCATTATAAGTATTTTCGATTATAATTTTTCATAGAATTATATGTTTGGTTTTTTACGGCAGGCAACTATAATGGGACCAGGTGATAGTCCATTCCAAGGTGGTGTATTTTTTCTTTCAATACATTTCCCGGCCGATTATCCATTTAAACCACCAAAAATCACGTAAATATCTTCTTTTTTTTTTTTGTCTTCGATATTGATTCAAATAACGTAAAGAAAAAAAACTTGTTTTATTTTTAGATTTACAACGAAAATTTTTCATCCAAATATTAATTCAAATGGAGCTATATGTCTTGATATTCTTCGTTCACAATGGTCGCCGGCATTAACTATTTCGAAAGTGTTACTATCAATTTGTTCACTACTTTGCGATCCAAATCCTGATGTAAAATTGAAAACAAAAAAAAAAAAGTGTTTGTTTTTCGTTTTAAAAAAAATTTTGGATTTTTTATTTTAGGACCCATTAGTACCTGATATTGCTCGTACATATAAAACGGATAAGGAGAAATATAATGCTGTATGTATATTTATGAAAAGGATTTTGTATTTTCTTATAAATTGTAAATGGGTTTTTATTTTGTATTTTTTAGACGGCGCGACAGTGGACTCAAAAATATGCCATGTAAAAAGAATTTCAGAGACATGATCAATTGTGCAACAAATAATCATCAAGAAAAGAGACATAAATAAATTGATATAAAACAACTTTCTCTTTTTTTCTTGTTTGTTTGTTCCTTTCTTTTTCTTTTTTTCTTTTTTTTCAATAGCACACATTTACTTTTTTTTTCTCCTCTTTACGTTTTAAGTTCGCATCTTTCTTTTTTTTTCTGTCTGTCTGTGTGTGTTGGAATGAAGATGGAAAGACATAGAATTTTCTTTTTTTTTTTTATTATCTTAACATCTTTTTCTATTGTCTATGTGTGTGTATATGTATGTACGATGTTTGTATGTCTATGTTATGAAAGATGAGCAAAAAAAGAAAAAAAAAAACTGACAACAATGTTTGCTAGATAAAAAATCTCTGTTATTTCTCAACTATATGATACATTGACGAAATTATCTATGTACTTAAATTTGTTTGTTTTTTCTTTTTTGTTCTTTCGTTGCTCATTGTCTGCGTGTGTTTATTGTCTTTGTCTATCTCGTTTTCTTTTTGACTAAACAATTTCAACGAAATTCATGTCATGTATTTACCAACTATTCGAGAGAAAAGAAAAAAAGAAAGAAAATAACAAACTGATTACTTTATGTTTCAATTTTTTTTTGTCTTTAAAAGGAAAAAGCTAAAAACAATGTTACTACCTCTTTAACCCATGATATTTTGCTGATACAAAAATATTCCCATTCAACCTCTTCTTTCTAGTAGAAAAAAAATATAAATTAGAGATTGTTTTTCGATTTTTTTCTAGATTTGATTGCTATCGAATTGCCTAAAACATAAATTTCATATTCGAACAAGTAAGTAAAATTCATTATGGATATATGTTGTATATATCAAACATCTATTAGTTATGTTTTGTTATGATAGTATTTTTAAAAAATAAATCAAATAAAACTTCTATTCTATTTCGAAAGCATATATCAGGTTTAAAAATTCAGAATTTCGACAAGATGTAATTTCTCATGAAAGAAAAAATGAATCATTAAATTTTGAAATTTTGGTATTGAAAATGAAATTCATTTTTTATGATAGCATTGATCTGATTTCATGTTTTTTTTTTTCGAAAAAATAAACTTCCGATGAAAAACTTTTTATGGTACATGAATAAGACTTACGTTATGTTATAATGACGTAACTTTTATTTTGTTTTTGTGTTACATCAGTCTATCACTGTTAGTTGCAGTTATTAATAAACTTCTAGACATTTTATTTTATTTTTTTAATTAACATTTCTGATTATGTGTTATTTAATATGATTAGTATAATGATAGATCATCTTGAAATAGAAATCTTCGAAATATTACTAAAGGGAATTATAGGATAAGTTAGAATATATTTATAATGAGTTAATAAGATAATCATCATACATTCAATAATTAATAATAATGTAAATCGAAACTTTGTCGTTTTTTTTTTTTATACTTCTTGTTTTTTAATGAATATTTAAAAACATATGGTAGAGTTTCTATATTAGGAAATTAGTAATTTTCATTTTTATTTATATGATTTTGCTTGAGATATCGAATAATATTTAATTGATACAGATAGTTAATTTATTTTCAATTTCAGATTAAGAGTTTTCATGTAAAAGAAATGTTCAATTTATTCTAGAATGAAGTTTCTATATTGAACGACTGCATAATATATTTTTTAATTTTTTATATGTCAAATTGAAATTAAACTTATCAATGAACATATAAATCTTTGTTCTATTGTTATTTTCAGCTATTGTTTTAAACTCTCAATTATTTTAAAGATTATCACTATTGTTTCATTTCTAAACTTTAAAATCTATTCTATAGTTCTAAATCAATTCATCAAGTATATTTATATTTATTTCCATTGTATTTATCAAAGATAAGACTAGAAAAAAAGATTTTCATACGTTTAAATAAATGAGAACTCTTTAATTTTTAAAATAAATAAAAATTTAGATAAATTGAAAATGGCACTCAAACGTATATCAAAAGAATTACAAGATTTACAACGTGAACCACCAGCTAATGTCAGTGCTGGACCGGTAAGAATTATTTTCTAATGTAAAAAATTAATTTATGTTTATTTAAATAAAGGTACAACCAAATGATATGTTTAATTGGCAAGCAACAATTCTTGGTCCTAGTACGAAATAAATAAATTGAACTTTTTTTTTTTTTGTATTTGTATTTGTATTTTTTAATTAGGCGATTCACCATATCAATCTGGTGTATTTTTTTTATCGATAAATTTTCCAACGGATTATCCATTTAAACCACCAAAAATCACGTAAATTTATTTTTTTTTTTTGCATATTTATTCAAATAAAGAAAAAAAATTGTTTTTTATTTATATTTTAGATTTACGACGAAAATTTATCATCCAAATATTAACGCAAATGGTGCAATTTGTCTTGATATTCTTCGTAGCAATTGGTCACCAGCATTAACAATTTCTAAAGTTTTATTATCTATTTGTTCATTATTATGCGATCCAAATCCTGATGTATGTTTGAATTTCAATATATTTTTATTTATTTGTTTTTTGTTGTTTGGTTTTTTAAGGATCCACTTGTACCAGAAATCGCTAGACAATATAAACAAGATCGAGAAGCATATAATGCAGTAATTAGAAAAAAAAACGAGTCATTTGAACTCAAATTTTTAATTTCATTTTTTGTTCTTAAATTTAGACTGCTCGACAATGGACACAAAAATATGCTATGTGATTCTCATGCTGTCTCCTATTTTCTTTTTGTTGTGTCTATTACAGTGAACTAGAGCAAATAAATAAACATTTTTTTTGTTTCTCTCTTGCGAAGTTCGATGTATATAAATAAAAAAAAAAAAAAAAGAAGATAAACAAACTCGGAAATATGTTGTTAAATTTTAGAATAATCAACATTATGGATAAAACAATCAATAAATCGAAAGAAAAGTATTTTGTTTTGCATTGTGTACCGACATGTTTTTTTCTTCTTTATGATTTACAGTTTGTTACTACGTCTTTAACATTCATAGCCCTACTTTGTAGAACATTTTTCATTCATTTCGTTCGTTCTGTAGGTTAATAGTATAAAGTCCTTTGATATATGACTAGCGCGTGAAATAACCATGTGATATCATTTATTTATTTCTATACGTAAGTATACAGTTTAATGTGTAATCTCTATATTTTTTTAAAGATAAATTGTCGACACAAATCTTAAAATACCTATCACAAAAAGAAAAAGATTGACTGCTATCATTTGATTTGAATTCTACTATGCCGTACGATCGTGGTACTTGTCTTTAATCATTTGGAAGAGAAATGTTTATACATATATATAGAGGTTGTAAATTTTTAACATTATTCTTATAGATATTTCGAGTATAAATAACATCAACAAATGGTTACTTTGGTGTCACATATATCAAATTATTTCGAACAATTTAATAGTTCATTAACAAATGATTTGAAATCAACAACACATGATCTTTCATCAGATAAAACACCACTTACATATTATGTATTTGATTTTGAACGATATAGTGATAAAATAAGTGCATTACATGATTTACGTTTATTTATGATTGAACGTTGGCATAATAGTTTTTTCTATGCTATTGCATATTTATTATTAATTTATGGTAAAATTATAATCAAAAGAATTTTGTTTGTTTGTTTTTATTTTTTTTTTGTATTGAAAATTTTCTTTTATTTTAGCTGGTCAAATTTATATGAAGAATAAGCCTCGATTTGAATTACGTTTTTGGTTAGCTGCATGGAGTGCATTACTTGCTTTATTTTCTATATTTGGAGCAATTCGAGTTTTACCAGAATTGATTTATGTTATTTATAGACATGGAATAAAATATTCTATTTGTAATAATTCAAATGCATTTGGTGTTGTAGGATTTTGGTAGGAAACTGTCTTTTGGTTTTTTTTTCTGATGATAATGATGATGATGATGATCTATTTTAGGACATGGGCTTTTTGTTTTTCAAAATTACCGGAATTAATCGACACAGTTTTTATAGTTCTTCGCAAACAACCATTAATATTTCTTCACTGGTATCATCATGCATCTGTATTAGTTTATTGTTGGTTTAGTTATCAAGATTACAGTTCAACAGGACGGTAAGTAATGAATGACCCGTAATGAATTATACTTTTAATGTTTTGGGATTTTCTCTTCTATTTTCTTCGTCATTGAAACACTCTTTTGATCACAAAATAGCCCTTGAAATTCTGCACAAAATTATGTAATTTATTTAATGAATAGTTTTGTACAATAAAATTTGATCTTTTTTGAATTTTGTTTTTCTTGACAAGGTATTTTATTTTGTCTCACAATATTGTCTTTACTGTTCTATGGGCCCAATATATAGCTTCGGCCGGTTCATTCCATAAGCTGTAATCTAATGGCCATAAATCAGATGACTTTGATGACGAATGGATCTTCGGGATATACGTATATATAAGAAAATGATCAGTGCACTAGTATTGGACTCGAAGCATATATTTAGGTCTCGAATATGATGTCATACGAAGATCTGACCTGAAAATTAATGACATCTCAACATTTTAAAAATATTTTTACTTTTCTAAACTGCTTTTATATAAAAGGACAGAAGTGAAAAGTTGAGCAGTTTATTGTACTTGAGAACAGGTCATAGAAATGGAAATCAATATTGTTTTATCGTAAGACTAACTATATTAAAATAGGTCAATATGTGTTATTGTGACGGAAAAAGCATTCATTTATGTTAAATTAATCGGATTTTAGAAGCAGAAAGAAACCAAGTGCATTCTGATTCACTTACTTTTTTTTTTTTTGTTGCTCGTTATGAAAGAAACTAAGTAGTGTACTGCTGCATATAAAATAATAGTTTGAAAAACGTACTGTGACTACGGGGAAGCCTCTATCAGATATCGACTAACTCCGATCCGGTTCGAACTCGACTACAAAAAAAAGTGCACATACATCGAATTGCACTATTACTTTAACTGGAAATTTTATTTTTATATGAATAGTATTTTTCTTGTCAGCCTTCTTCGTTCTAAGAATTGTAATTAGTTTATGGAATGAACTGACTGAACTTATGAATTGCAAGCACATAAAACAAAAAAGAAAAAATTGACAGACGCAATAAAATACTCTGTAAAAAGAAACATCGAAAAAGAAAAAAATTTACAATACTATACTTGATTTTATTATATGATTACATTTAATGGAAATTATATTTGTTAAATAAATTATATCATTGTTTGTAGAGTTTTCAGCGCTATCTTTCATCACTCGTCATAATAAAAACTAAAAGAAAATAATAAATTTTTTTCTTACTTTAGATGGTTTTGCGGATTGAATTATGTTGTTCATGGAGTTATGTATTCGGTAAGTAATATGAAAATTTCTTCTAAGATATATTTAGTTTATTTTTAGTATTATGCATTCCGTGCTATGAGAATTCCTATACCACGTTGGGTATCAATGATAGTAACATTACTTCAATTAATACAAATGGTTGTTGGATGTTTTATTAATATTAAAGCCTGGGAATATAAAAAGAATGGTGAATCATGTCAAGTCACTGATGAAAATTTAAAAGTATCATTTGTTATGTACGGAACATATTTCGTATTATTTGCCCATTTTTTTCTTGGTTCATACATCTATAAAAAATCTCATGGAAAAAATCAAAAAGCCAAAAAAGTCAATTAGATCTATTCATATGTTGTCTTTAATAGTATATGTCACTAATCTGTTAGGATTTAGTATTGTTTTTTTCTTTTGACGAAACATCGTTATTGTTGTATTGTAATAGCTTCTATGCTAGTTTATTGTTTTGTCTTTTTTTGTGTATACTGTTTTTTTATGTCTACAGAAAATCAATAAAATATATTGGCATTAGGTGACATATTAAGCATTGTTTTTTGTTATTAAAAACAAACATTGATATGAAAAGTTTTAATTTAAATTTTACTCTTTAAACTTTATAATGAAATACAATCATGACCAAAAATCACTGTCCCCTTATGAGATGCTAATATATTGTATGATATTGAGCTGATATATTGAAAGCATGCAGGCAACAATAAATCGTGATCAAAAGCACTAATTCCTCGAGTTATGATTCACACATCTTTTTTCCCTTGTGAAAAGTTTATTCAGTGAAAATACACAATAAAAATAGTTTTTATTTGTCATTTTGCTACTACACAATATAGCCATTGCCTAGCGGCAGATTCAATAGCTCAATATCTCGTACCTATACACACTAACTAACTACATACTAGTTGATGAGCACATATATGTCACAACATAGTGAACATATTATCGGACGAGTAGTCCGAAACAAGCAGCCATCAATAATTTGCCCAGGATTATTTCATGGGTGGTAATAGAAAATATTTGAACATAGCACCTTGAGGATACGTGTCGAATAACGTTGTCACTCAGTCGTGGCGGCTCCAAGTACGAGTCGAGTATGAGTACCGACCGTTCACATCAAGAGTGTCGAGAAGTGAATCTATGTTGTACGGATAACTTGATTTCATTCAGCACTGCAGATCTAAAACTTTCAGAATGGATGTATCAAGACTAGTATTTGCTATTTAACCCTTTGAGTCCTGACTTTTTTTTACCGAATTTAGATTTGATAAAACATGTTATTAAATAGCTAGATGATACTGCGAAACCTCTGGTTAGGTTACAATTAATTAAATTCACTTTTTGGCATATTCCTGAGGGGGACCAAAATGTGATGAAAAATGAAAGTCGCAAAAACGATATGAAACATATATAGATCGACGCAGTTTTGTGTGCTGATTCAGAATATGATAATTGTTTGAAGTCAAATCAACTTTATTCTCGTCGAACAGTGTCAAATACTAGTCAAAAAGAGCAAAAATGAATGTTGAGGATAGGAGTTCGACAGAAAGTGATTCACTAGACATTGAATTTCAAGTTGAAAATAGTTTCATTTGAAAGAATATTTCAAATTACGTATTCCATAAAAAAATCTCGCTGGTATACCCGTATAAACAATAACCTCTAAGGAGAGGAAAAGTCATTCTTCATAGCAATAGGGCCTAATCGGAGCGGTATTCGACAGTTATCGATAGAAAAAGTTTTCAATATTTTAAGGATTCTTATAGATTCTGGAAGAGAAAAAAATTCTGCGTCGAAGAAGCCTGTTTTTGTTTAATTCAAATAGGATTTTCATGGACGTTCATATCAAAAACTGGTTTTGGGGGCTTTCAGAAAGTGCTTCAGATCTTTCTTATTATCCGACTAATTGTTAGAAAAAACATGATATTTGTAATCAGCAAACTGAGCTCTATCAAACTATAACGACATCTAAGAGAACGGCGACAAAATTTTTTTTTAATCCCTGGGGGACCCCAGGCATGAAAAAATGAGTGGTTACAAAACGTAAAATAAACTTGTGAAAAATAATTAGGAATGAATGCTAATTCTTAGGATAATAAAAATAGACTGAGGCGTTTTGAGATACCAAGTCCATAATTTGGAACTCCTCCTTTCTGAAATTAATAAATAAACTTACCATAATACACTTTTTGATATTGTCTATTCTTATGAATATCTATAAAATCTCGCTCAAATATTTCTTAATAAAAAATATATGTTCAAAGGCTTCCTTCTGGTTCTTAAAAACCGCAAACACTCGTGAAATGTTTTGAAAATTAGAAGTTTTCTTTAGGTGGAATGTATATATCCCACCGGGACTCAAAGGGTTAACAAACATTCTTAATGAGAAGATAATATTTTAGTAATGTTAAAGTGATTTCTAAGAAAATTCATGCTAGAGATAACCATAACATGACAGTTTCGGATGAGGAGTTAAATGAAAATATTTGTTCCACGATGGTTGAGATAATACGATAGCAAGAGAAAGATGATGTGTAAATTATTATTCAATCAGCATTGCTTATGTCAATAAAGCTGTTCAACTAGATATTGCGGTTCCCAATTTTGATAGTAAAAATGTCTATCTAGTTCTTGAAAATACGAAAACGTCGTTTGTGTCTCAAGAAAGTCATGGGATGAATTTCGATTTCGTTTCCTTCGTTATTTCTGTCGATGATTGCAACAATGACGAACAGTTGCAGACCGTTGTTGCATATATTGACATTGATAATGTAGATATATTTATTGCTTATAGCTATAGACGTTTTTGCGAAATCAATGGACGTATTCGACTGGTATTAAGTTCGATAGCGGCAATCAATTGGATATGATTCCCACTAATGATTATAGTGGCAGTGTAAATGTATGTCTCGATTAGGAGAAAGACTCTTTTGTGCTTTAACCTACATATTCATCGAGGTCTCGCTCACAGTATCTAGTTATCGGTGATTTCAACAACGACACATGACATAGACATTACTGTTATCAATTTAAGGTCTGATAATGTTAGTATTTTTTTCGAAAATGGTCTGAACTCTTTTACACATCAAACAATATATCCAACTGGTGTTTACCTATAATCTATAGTAGTTAATAATTCCAGCAGTCATACTCTACTTGACATTTGTATGACCAGCTATGGTTTTAATAATGTAGTTGTACTTCTGAGATATGACAGTGGCATATTTGCTGATCTGAAAGTACTTTAGAAATCCTCTTTCTCGAGGTTATTTAATTTTCTTAACTTTATTGTTGACAATATGTATCATTTTGAAGTGTGTTTAATTTTTTGAGAAACAAAGTCTGTAGTGTGTAGAACTCTTTCAATATGTATCGCATTTATGGGAAAGTTTCAAAGATTAAAATAATTTAAATCAGTTATGTATGTAAAAACTCACTATTAACTGAGATTTAACAACATTGAATAGTTCGTGAAGTCATTGGATCAAATGTAAATAGTATTTCATAAAGAAAGAAATCGAGGGAGTCTAATAAATATTGTAATCATATATGTCAGCAGTTTTTATCTGCCTTGTATATATGACAACGAAAGGACTTCTATTAAGATAACATCATTTTGACTTCATAATAAATATTAAATGGTAAGACACAAAGGTCACTTATCAACAAGAAGATAATAAAAACCAAGTCATTTTGAATCATCGAGTAAAACAATATGAAGAAATTGAATAATCTTCACGAGTATTATTTAATTCTATTTCGAATTTCTAAATCAACTGCTTTGGCAACTGTGTTAGAAGAGTCTATTGATAATTTTTTCAAATTAAATTTGAATGTATTCCATACATACTCTTCATTTCGAATGTAGACAAAAGAAACAATGAAATTATCTATCTTTAGATAACAAATGTTTTTATGAGAAAGCAGCTTTTTTCAACGTCTGTAATTAGATATCCTAGCAGACGACAGAATATCAATAGAAATAATGGATAGTTTTTTATCAGTTTTATCCCTTATTTAACATTTGATATAGTATTAAAAGCCATCCATTTATGATACTTAAGTCCCCCCCCCACCGTTTTTTTCAGACTTTCTAGAGAAATTGCTCATAAGAAAGATATGAAATATTTAGGACAGAACGATCTTGACGAGCAGAGCAAAAGTTGTCATAGGCGTAAAGTTCTCGAATGCTGTCTTCTGTAAGATACTGGAACCATAATGGCGAAATATGCCTCCTTTCTCGTCTCTTCAAGATGGTATGTTCGATCGAACTGAGAGCTTTTTTAAAAACACTAAACACTGTTTAAGGTGAGTGTCTTCTTACTTTTTGTTCTTCAAATGAAGAAGCCAGAATATCGAAGATACCCAAAACACTGCACGTTTTTTTGGATAGAACTGTCAAAAATCAGCAGAACGATAATTTTTGAAACAAAAACAAAACACCCATCCCAAATAGTGTATCGTATATGCAGAAAAAGGATTCAGCTTTTAATAACACATACTACAGTAAGTCGTAGAAACGGAGACACCGGTGCACTTTTTTTTCCTGAAAAAGTTACTTTGAGAAAAACGCAATTTTCTGTTTTCGTTAGGTAAATTTGATTTTTTTAACACTTAAAAACAACTTTTGGTTACTAAAATGTACTCAGTAGATAGATACTGCGGATACGTTGAATTAAACGCAATATGTAGTGCTTACAGAATATATTGAATTAAAATGAACTTTAAATACGAATGATTCAATTTACAAACATCGTTATTTAAAGAATACAATAACTAAAAAATAGGATTATCTTGGTACGAAACCGTAGTAATAATAAGCGACTATAAGTTTGCATTAAATTATGAGTAGCAAATAATGACATACAATATATTAAAAAATCTATGAAAAACATCAAATAAGATCACATCCGAAAAAGAAAGAATATATTATTTCGAACGTGACATGCCTTAGTCAAACTCTTGAACCATATTCATTTCAAATATTCGAAAAAGGATCGATAATTTTATAATTCGTATGTTTATCATACATTCAAATCAGAATGAATATTTTGTGATATGATGTTCTAATTATAATGTATTTTATTAACTTACATTATCATATAAAAAAAAAATTTATTGTTATATTAATGATTTGACATAGTTAATATAGATGTTCAACTCACATATATCTCAAAAGACAACTGTTCGCTCTACGCAGTTTTCGAACGACTATCTTAAATACACATAAAACATAACTTTATATTTTAATCATCGAAAATTAATCATAATATATATGACACAATATTTTCAATCTAGCCATAGACATGATATATTGGCAGTAGGTTTTTTTAAACCTTTTCGCTACTCTCATATTTTTCTGCTACTGATTCAATGCACACTAATGATTCCCAACAATGACAATATGAGAAAAAATGATTCATAAACATCCACACCCTTTTCCATTTTTACGTGCATTTATGGTTTATGAACAAACATAATCTATATTATTTAAATTATATGAATTATTAACTGAAAAACTATTCAACCAATTTTCTATAATTTCTGAAGCGTTTTAGTAACTTGTTAAATTTAAGCACTTTCTAAATGATAAGAACGAAAAGTTCAAAGTTTTCTTCTCTTTCTTTTTTATTTGAAGTATGCCCTTTGTTTTACTCAGAGACTTTTATTTTCACTTTTTTCTTGTGTTGATACTTTTCAAGTGCTGCCTGTGCAGAAAGAACATTCTCAACTATTTGTCACTATTTAATCATTTGAATCTGTATTATATTTTCGTTTTTTTTATCGACTTATAAATGTTACACAGTATTTTAAATATAAAACAAGAGAACAATCTTCATGAGGTTTATCAGAATATTTTTATTAAATTCTATTACTCCTGATTCATATCAAGTATGTTGAGTCTACATTTTTTTGTAAGAAGAAAGTCTTAGGGATGAGAACTTCATTCTATCTCACAGGTTATTTCAGAAAAAGAAATATTTACCGTATAGAATAGGACTAGATTGTTCCATCGGGACTCGGAGCCCTATCATCAACTCTATTTATAATTGTGACTATTTTTCTATGATAATTCAAGTGTGGGAAAAAACTATCTGCTAGCTTTTGAATATCGTCACTAGGTAATAGTTCGACGAATCGAGCACTGGCTATAGTTGAGTGTTAATTGCCTACAGGTTTCATAAAGTAATCTTCTACTAAATAGAAATTGCAAATGAATAGTCATCATGTCGATATTGAGGCCTCAGAAGCATGTAGAAACAGCATGGACTAAGTTTCAGTTACATGCTACAATATTAAGAATAAGTCATGTATTCGATTATGAGTACCGTTAAATTTAGTATACAATGTTTTTAATGCTTGAAACGAAGATAGTTGCCCTTCATCATAGTTCTTCGTGTATTTAAGCAATTGAGACAAGCTCGTGCTTGTGACCTACCTTTGTAGTGTAGTATATGTACACAAACTTTTTGACCTCTAGCATATAGGATAGTTGACATAACGGAGGTTCTTGGCCCATTACTGTATATATTTATTTCATATGAAAAAAAAAGAAAAAATATATATTTCTTTAACCGAATGATTTAATTACTCAATCAAATTTAAGAGTATCCAGTTCCCTGCTCATTTTGTTTAATCATTTCGGATTCTCAAAGAGAGTACAACCAACCATATTGAGATTTTTATCACAAATAGAGCACTTGAAATAAAGAGACATGTGTTCGAAGGAAAATCCTAGTTTTCCATAGGAGTGCATTCTAGTATATTAGGTACCCTATCAAATTTTATTCGATTCAGTTGAAAACTTTTTTAGAGATACCTAAGACTATGTCTCAAAGGTATTTTCAAAAATCGTCTGTTCTTTTTTTTCTGAGAGAAATACGTAAGGCTCGGAGTCAAAGCCGAAGTATTAACTTTCAGAATCCTATAAGTTCGAGCAGGAAATTCAAAAAAGAAAAAAGTCAATTTTATCTGTGCGAGAATACTTTCATTATTTGCGGTAAAAATTTCAGCCCGATTGAACCAAGTTAGAGGGAGGTCGTTAGCAATTGGGATTTGAAAAAAACTGATATTTTGCATTCCGTTAAGTAAAAGAAATGAATTTCAATAGGATTACTATGGAAAAAAAATTCTTAAATTCAGTAACTCTATAACAGTAAACTGTTTAGAGTCGAAATGGGTAGAATACCTTAAGTCCAATGTCTCAACTATACTATTCGTTTTCTGAAATAAATCATCGACTTTTCCTTTTTTGTAGCACGTAATTTAAAGGAATATATATGATTAAGTGAACCTGTTTTTAATAATTTATTCGCATGTAATACTATTAAATTTAATGTCTTCTGTTTTATTTGAAAAACATATCAAACAAAACAATCACATGATTTATCAATATTCATCAATCAATAAACAGAAATGAAATGTAGCTTTTATGATTCACTACTTCCTTTTCTTTTTTTTTCTTTTTATTATAATACTACGCACATATAATGCAATCGTGTTAGTCATAATTGCGTCGATTCCTAATATTCACAAGGTCGAAACTCGTTCAGTACATAGATAAGTTTGTATGAGTAGATTGATCTCTTATTTCTCTCTCATTATTTTACATTTATTCTTTTCGTACTAATTGATCGACAACTTGCTTTGTACCAACAAGAGTATGTTATATGTCACATTGTTAACAGGAAAATATTTTTATGATTGATGAAATATAATCGAACATATCTCAAAACATAAAGTATTGTGTTGATGTTTGTACTATTTAGATACATTTCAAAGGTTACTTTGTAGGCACCTTTCTTTTCAGTAAACAGTAATGAAATGACGTTATGTCAAAAGATAAGATACGTAAAAATGATAATCTTAAAACAAAATCTGAGAGGAATCAAAAAAAATAGAAAGGCACATGTTATTTTCTGTATAAAATATGTTTTATTTCTCGTATAATATTTTACTATATATTATTGACAAATAGCAAATATTCTAGATTTTAATTGGTATCAAATATAATGAAGAAAGAAAAGTTGTTGATTTCTCCTCTAGTTTTTGCTTATTTAATACAACTTCATTCGATTGTTTTTGCAAGTCTAACTAATTTAAAATCCGGTAAGCAGTAAAAGTTTCTATTCAATAAAAGTTTGTTTATATTTTTTTTTTTTGATATTAAAAATGTTTCATAAATAGATTTATTGCCTAATTGTTCTATGTTTGAAAATGATGAAAATATTATTGAATCATTTTTATTTGATATTCATCTTAATCCACAAGGAAACTTACCTAAAACATACGGTTTGACATATGGAACTGAAAATATACATCGTTTAAATATTGTTAATAAGACAGTCATTCCATCTACAATTTATTGTTTAAAACATTTGAAACGATTGTATATACAAAATACATGTCTTTATTGTTGCAATTGTCAACAAGTTGATGTGATTGAATATTTTCCATCGTCACTTACGGAATTGAGTATTTCTGATACTAAGATTATTCATTTATCGGAACATTTAGGTAAACTTACACATTTACAATCATTAAAATTATCAAATGTTGGTCTTAAAACTCTTCCAGATTCTATTGGTAATTTATCTTCATTAATTATGTTATACTTACCGAACAACAATCTAACATCATTATCAACCACTATTAAAAATCTTAGATTCTTACAACAAATAACATTGAAAAATAATCCATATCTTCGTTCAGTAAAAGAACTCAATGGTCTTCAATCTCTTGAAATATTGGATGTAAGATATTGTTTAATTGAAGATTTACCGCATGATATACCTAAATTAATTGATCTTTATATGTCAAATAATAATTTAACCAAACTTGATGGCATTCAAACATTAGGTTATAGAACAAGTAGTAAAAAATCTTTTTATTTTGATATGAATCATATTCGACTTATAACACCACAAATTCGACGTGTTAGAAATCTTTATCAACTCAATCTTAAAGACAATAAATTGACAAATTTGCCATCAGATATTTTCGACATACGGACACTTCGAGTTTTATCGGTTGACGACAATCTTTTTGAAAATGATAAATTAATCAAGCAACTCTACGTCACATTTAAAATTTTATACAAATCTAAATACAAATCTTCTTAAATAAAATTCAATAGTAAAAGTTTTATGATAAAGTTATACAAAATGAATCATTATTTTTTTTTTTGTTAGTAATATTTACTACTGATATATTTTTTTTGTATTAATAATTATCATACTGAGTAGTTTTTGTTGGTTACAAAATGTTTATGAAAAAATGCTGTGTGAATTCAATAAAATGAAAAAGACCATGCTCTACAACCTAAGTACTAATTAGAAGTGAGTACTTGTTAAGCAGTAAGTACAATAAAGTAATTAGTATGTAAAATAGATGAATATCGCCGATAAGATCATATAAGTAAAACGTATGCTTTAAAATGAGGATCTACTTTGATTCATTAGTTATGATATAATTATGCAGTATTATCTATTTGGTGTATATTATAGACTATTAATTCAAGTTTTCTTTAATTATTTATCTTCAGTAAATGCGCCATTAAATTCTTGTTGAGATATATGGCTTCATATGGAATCTTCTATCAAGATTTGTTGACAATTATGAAACAGGAATTAATCATGTTTATAATTCACAAAGTTTCCAAGAGATAAAGAAATAGTAAATATATACCACTTCATTGAAGTTTTTCATACATCATTTTTTTTCTAAAAAGCTCTAGGTATTTTATAGATATCATAGATAAAAAGATTTATTTTCTTCTCGTCGTTGATTTGTTTCATCAATAGAAGATTTTGTTTCTTTGTTTCTTTCTTCTTGCATTTTTTCACGTAAAAACTTTTCTATTTTTCTAAAAGTCTAATCAATGAAGAATAACATTTCTTTTCTGAAGCACTGTGGACTTTAAAATTGTTTAAAATTTTGAATAATCTCCTGCCATAATTGTCAATGTGAGTGACACGAAGCAGGTGTGGGTCTTGTTGTATGAAGATAATATCCACACGAATAGAGACACCATGCCCACGTTCATCCTCAGATCATATATGAAACAAATAGTGAATGACATGAAATGCATACAATTTCTAATTAAAAAAAAACACTTTTTATCGATTTCTAGCAGTGTAACATGATATTGTTTACTACAGTTAATTGAAAATTAAGGTGAAAAACGCAGATAGAAACAGAAAGATACTACAGTAAGAACATTATTCAGTTGGTATTAAGATATTAGCAATATTTCCTATGTACATACTCGTTATCATAGCTGTTAATTTGTACCGGGTGAAAGGATGACAAAAAAATGGATCTATTTCGAATTACTTCCCAGATGAAGCAAGCGCGATCGTAAACAACAGTAGGTCATCGTATATTGGCGCAATGTATGGTCGAGTATTCGTAGAACGATGATTACTGTCTCTAAAACCACCAAAAAAAGGCACTATATATTATTGTTTCACACAGTTTACGATCGGATATATGATTTTCTTACTATTCGACGATCGTTGCAAACTGCGTACAACATGATAGAATACAGTGATAATATAATGCCTGCCACATGTTAATTCACAGCTATGTATGACTGAAAGTTTTATGAAACAACAGTGTGCAATACTACTTTTGGCTGTCTCGGCGACTGTAATAATCGTCGTGAGCATCAGTCGATGAAAATCATGAAAGGAGTTGATATGACAAGCCAGGATCATCAGCTGCCATCAAATCGTCTTGCTATCAACATCAAAACGAAGATAAGAGCCCAGGTTTTGTTCGATATTTTACGAGCAATATAGATATCGAAGTTTCATGTCCTAGGGAAAGTATTGTAGTGTTCTTCAGCTTAGTATTCTATTGCTTATCATAGAATCGAAGTGATACCTTTCAATATCCAATACGAATCAGTGTCATGGAAGAATGAGAACCAACGGGTATCCAGACATAAAGTGGATCCTTTTATTGTTGAATTCAAAACTACTCACGAAGTCAGCAAATGGCAACAATTGTTTTTTTTTAAATTGATGACAAATCTGTCGTATGAAAATTAATCATTACAAATTGTTTTATTTTTATATTACGAAATAATTCATATGCCAAGAATAAGAAAAGAAAAAATAGTCAGTTTGTATGAAAAACACGAACAAAAAACGTTTTCTATGAAAAAGAACAATTACAATAAGTTTTAATGTATTTTTGAACTCTACTGTCCTAAAATGATCCGTTCATCCAACAATCATCTGTTGAAACATCAATGTATAAATCTGTCAGTATACACCCAAATGATTTTAAAAATGCAGTAAAAACGAGTTGCTTTCAGACACTGAAGTCAAAAAACATGTGCTCATGAAGTTAGTAAGCACCTGAGCAAATTGCATAAGAACCCATTTTGGTCTTGTCATGATGTATGCATGTGAGTATCTATTCCAACAGATGAAACACATTAAAATCCTCACCCTACACGCAGATCTAATGTTTTCTCTCGAATACTATTCAATGATTTAGCTACTATTGTTGAAAAAAAAGGATCGATCAGATGATGTTTCATAAAAAAATCAGTTCTATATATAAGAATCTTTTTTGTTGGCGAAAATTGATATTTTCATGTTCACTGGTATAAGAACAAAGCGATGTTGTCGACATAGCCATCATTGACAGTTCCCGCAGCACAAGTAATTATGACGAGCACCAGTAGGCACAAGTCAAGTTCTGTATCGAAAGAAAAATGATGTTAGATTGTTTCGATCAACAGCAGTAACGGGTCCAATACTGACCACATTATCTATCGTTTGATTGACTTGATTCATAAAAGTCAACGAAACTGCAACGCTATCATTTTGAGTCTGAAAGCCGTCCAAACATGCTGATAGATTAAACTTCACTATTTCACTATCAATAAGGAAAGAATCAGCATAATTAGTCCAACTGATCGTTTGCCACATTGATGGTTTGGCTAATTGGTGGCCCCAGAAGAAACAGCGACCTGGGTTACTGAAGAAAAAAGTGATAAAAGAAGCTTGACATACATCTTACGAAGCTGCAGGCATGGTCAGCGCTATACTCTAAAACAGATTACTATTGTAATAGATTTGTATGATGCTTTCATTGTAGTTCCATCCTGTATGACTAGTGATACTTGTACTTGTCTCGCAAGAACCTGTTTCAGCATCACCGTTAGCCACCATATTGACATTGAATACTAGATAATAAAAGATTGTTAGAAAAACAAAGTAGTATTGCGAAATATGTTCATGAAAGTTATTAGAAATTCTAACACAATCGAAATGATACCGAGAACTTCGATAGACAGCAACTCTTAACTAAAGTCCGATTATCCATTTTTGTGTGCTTACATACATGGTTAATCATGATAGAGAAATATTGATAATATTTACTGATTAATTAAGGAAATATCTGAGTTGTATATGTAAGAAGCAAACAAGTTCTATTTTCTGTTAACGATATACAAAATGACAACTAAGCAAACATTAAAAATTTGTTTTTTATTCTTACAGTTTTTCAATTAACTAACTTTTTTCGCTAAATAAAGGCAAAATGAATTTTAGCCTCTTTTAACAATTACTTAGATAAATTTCAAATGCATTCCTTATAGAAAAAAAAACAAGCAAAACTAAGAATAGTATTTGATCCGCAATACTCTTGCGGTTAAGGTTATTTTTAGTTTCACTGTGATTTTTTTCACAATTGTTTGAACAATATGGGTTTCTGTTTCCATTCATGTACAAGTAGTTAATTTACAGTTCATAACTCAGACTGAATTGTACATGATGCACATACTTTCTCTCTTTCTCTTACAAATAAACTTATTTTAATTTGTGAATTAGTAGTGAAATATGACATTGACGTTAGTAGAATTACCAGAAGGTCTCAAAGTGCTTGTAGTACCTGTAGAAGCCGCTGTTATTGGCTTGAATTTGACCAACAGCCAATGCAACATGTAATAAAGCAGTTTGAATTGATGATCCAGAAGAGCACTTTCATTAAAAAAAAGGGAGTTTAATGCTTGAAACAAGGGGGAACAAACTGATTTCTTGATTTCTTGATTTCTCTGATTTCTATTGATTTCTATTGATTTCTGCTGATTTCTTTGATTTCTATTGATTTCTTTGATTTCTATTGATTTCTTTGATTTCTATTGATTTCTGCTGATTTCTTTGATTTCTATTGATTTCTATTGATTTCTGCTGATTTCAAATTGATTTCTAGCATCAATCAAATTTTGAGTAATACTTATATCATTTGAAAAACACCTTTTATATTCGTTGATATTATCATCATCAGACATATCTTATGAATACGTAAATTCTGTTGAAGTGAACAATAATTTAAAAAGATGATATTACTAGGTGAGGTAAAAGTAACAATATGTATTTTTTCGTTTTTTTTTCTTTATAAGCCGACAGTTACATCTCATATTTATACCACATATACTAGGTAAAAATAATCAGAGATGTTGAATATGATCAATCTCTGGATGTAGTAATTTGTTCCAAAGCTTGTAACTATATCCTAATGGCTGTTATGTGAATACATAATAAATTCGATGTTCTTCGTGCTGCATTCAACTGTCATAATCTTGTCTGCTTATTCCAATCTGAGAAACAAATTTGATTTAATTAAAAGCGAATATAAGGTTTTCACCAATAAATAGGATATGTGTAGGATTATGGAGGAAGACTTCCTCTATCTTGT
>CAJNSZ010000032.1:863365-896652 GCA_905329745.1 Rotaria sp. Silwood2 | reverse complement strand
AATAATTGAGTATATGAGTGCTATAAAATACATTGAAATTTTTTTCAAATATTGAATACTAGTTAGTTTTTATTAGGAGATTTCTATGTGTACTCCTCACAGTTATCAAAAACAAACCAATAAGAGAAAAAGGCTTGTTACATATACATATATCCTTAAGTACAGTCGACTTCTTAAACAAAATACATGTACAGGAAATGAAAATAACATATGCAAATTCTGTTAAAAAAATGTGAACTATATATTTAGAGATATATGCATATCTAACAATCTTTTTTTTTCTCTTGTTATTTTTCTTTCTGATAACTGTGAGAGTACACATAGAAATCTCCTAATAAAGCATAACTAATATTCAATGTTGACAAAATT
Source organism: Rotaria sp. Silwood2 (assembly GCA_905329745.1). Lineage (NCBI taxonomy): Eukaryota > Metazoa > Rotifera > Eurotatoria > Philodinida > Philodinidae > Rotaria > Rotaria sp. Silwood2. The sequence goes on along the minus strand of CAJNSZ010000032.1, from coordinate 896,283 downwards.
TCTGTGTTTTATAGCATTCAAATACTCATTTATTTTAACCCATGAAAACGTAAATTTTCAGCGTATTTAAACATATGAAAAGTGTCCGATTTTTTGCGTTTAAACACTTGTGTTTCCACTCACTATAACAAGTTCAAAGTCAAGAGTAATTCCACTGTTAAAACGCAAAAATTCGAACATTTGTTGAAAGAAAAAATGCGTTAAAAGAAAGCAATATAACGTTCGTTATAACGTGTTTGTTGCTTAATTTTGAGTGCTATAGTTATGTTTGAGATACAATTCAACATCAACAAAACAATCACTTCAGTCAAAAAAAATGAAAACGAAAGTGAAAGTGAAAGCGAAAGATTGAATCTGGTTGAAGATTAGAGATGAGATATGAGAGTATTGTGTACAGATGTAAATGAATAGAATAGCAACAATCACATCAACAATCGTTTACTTCCTACTAAAATCAATTATTAATCTTTTGCATTGATGTAGGAGTAACATACTAGTTGCTATATTTTGGTCAAGTGGTTAAAATGCACCAATATGATGCAATTTATCTCATGAGTCACGTTATATCTCTTAGTGATTATCGGGCAAAAGTTTATTCTTAGTTCCATAAAGATGTCGGAAGTTCTTTTTACAAGAAAAAAGATAATGCCAATATGAATTTGATATACTATGTCAATGAATTACGTCGAATAAAAAAAGAGTGTGAACGTAGGTGTTGGTATGGGTGTAGCGGAAGAGAAGACTATAAGCAACACCCGCATCCTATATTGACCGACATTAGGCAATATTAGAGGAAGACTTTTGTAAAATTGAACTCGGTTCAGCAGCTGTATCAAATGTTAACATAAAATTATTTGTCAAACTAGGTATACAAAAAAAATTGATTAGAACTACTAAAGATTGTATTTATTGATTGACCAGTAGTGATAAATATTTGAGTGAACTTTAACATTAATTAAAATTAAAGTTTATAGGAAAAAAATTATTTTCTTTCATTCTTTCTCAATGTATGCATCAAAGTTTGTCATTGTCTGTTGCGATGATCTCAAAAGAATGGAAGTTGGACAATACTCATTGAAACACGAGTATGAAATCTCATAATCGAATAAATACCATACGTTTTTTTTTTTATCTTTAATATGACATTCCATTTTCTTCCATAAAGCTACTCCAAAGGACTATTTTTGTGGACTTTGTTTTTTTTCCAAGTTTTCGAAATTACTATAATGAAGACGGTAATAAAAGCTAGCCGTATTTCTCTCTGTATATATATATAACTAATAATAGATAATCAACCAGCAAGAGAATCAAGCGACCAATCAATAGAATTCATGAGAAAGATGTTAATAACTGTTAACAGAATTCTGTCAGTAATGAATTTTGGAATGAACTAATTGATCGAAACCTGAATTTCACGAATTACAGTGAGAACAAAAACCTTGATTCTAGCACAACGTTAATAACATTAGGAAAAAAGGCATTATTCATTTTTTATGAGATACTGGTTTTTTTCGATAACCCACATTCGTAGGTTTACATCATGTTTCGTAGCCGAATAAAAATCGAATGTCACTTAATTTTCTTGAGAAAAAGATCTTCATTTGTGCGCTAAATCATTCTTTATTATCTAGAATTAAATAATTATTCTGTGACATAAAAATGTACATGTCAATTTTTTCAATATTACTATTTTTTCTATCGTTTTGTTTCAAATCAATACAACAAAACATAACAAATACATACATGTATGTACCGATACATTCATTACGTAAATGTGATATATGTTCAATAATAAGTATTGCATTTCCATCGACAAATGATAAAAGTTGGAAAAAACGAGTGGATTATCATCATAGTCGTCGAACAATGCTTTACTTTTTATTATCAATTAAATCAACATCAAACAATAAACAAGTACTTGATTTTATCTGTGAATGTTATCCAAATTTTGATTGGTCAATTGTTGAAGAAGAGTATGCTCAATTAAAAAATACAAATGAATTATATCAAGTACAATATCATGCTGAAAATTTAGGACCCTATTGGCAATTAAAAATATCTACTCATTTCTTAGGTCCATTAAAGTCTCGTCAATATATATCTCAATATCGTTCAAATGGTTTTCAACCAGATGAACTTAAAATTTATTGGAATTATAATCAAATTCAATCACTTACATTGTTTAATAATTATAATCCAATAACAGATAATGATGCAAGAGATGCTCTATTAAATTCACCGGTTCATGAACGAAAACATTCAGGAATAATACGATTTGTTATATTAGGTATTCAAGATGCTGTTTTTATAGTTCCCAATGGTAAACAAGTGATTGTACTCGATTTTGCTGATGAACGTATGCCTGGTGGTTATTATCTAGAACATGCTATGACACAAGAAGAAGTTAGAATAGATATCTTATTTGAATTTATTTTAAATTTCTTCATTTTAATTCTAGGTTATTCTTTATAATTCTGATGCTTACCGTGCATTATTAGATTTGAAATATACAATAATGGACGGTGGTTATATGTTACCTGAATATGGAGTTGCTTATATAAAACGAGTACGATTTTTTAAAAAAGGGTCTAATGAAGAACGTCTTACAGATCTGATTGCTGCTGCTTGTAAGTGTTACAATTATTAATATAGTTTATTGTAAATTAATTTTCATGTGAGGAAACTGATTTATGTGTTTTAAAGAAAAGAATATTATGTTTGAATAATTTAATCATCAGTTTATCAAGAGTAAATCTGACGAGGAAAGTTCTCCAACTGATAAATCGCGTAGACTCAAAATGAGCTATGAATATCGTGTAAAGAGTTCATGTCCTTAGCTTATTGTTGTAAAGATATTGTACTTTTACAATATTTTTTAAAATGAATGCCATAGTCGCTCTCAAGAATATTAGAAAAATTGATTTTCGAATTTGGTCTCGACACTCTGTATAGAGGCATTCTTTAACAAGAGTAGTTTGAGGTCTTTTAATTTGCTTCTATCCTGAAATAAGAACATGATATCTGCTGGTTTATACGAATAGTGTGAAAAACAAGCTGTATCTTAGGATAGGAACAAGAAAAATATCTAAAACATTCACAAAAAGCTACGCTCGTTAAGATCTATGTAAATATGAAGGTTCAAGTCGAAATTTTAAAATAAGTTTTTCCGCTGTTCCTGACGGAAACCACAGAAGTCATTAAAAAAAAATACCGCAAAAATACAGTGTATCCGCAGCAATAAACTAAGGATGCGAACTCTTTTCGGAGTATTCATAACTTATGTAGGTCTGCATAATGTATGTATTCTCGATTCAATAGTGATTTTTCACTTGAAGGACTGTCATCACAAGGTTTAAAGCAAGTGCTAGACACTGCACAACAATTTCATCTAAAACTTACATTTCGCTGCGAGAATGTGAAAGTTTTTTTATATAAATGAATCTTCTAAAAATAGCCAGAACTTGAAATACAATATCCTTCTTCGATGATCGGCTATTTCTGTTTCCGAGCTGAATCGGATAGAACATAGCGCAATCAACCGATGATATGGAAATCGTATCCTAACCTCTCAATCCAACCATTTACCAGAACTTTCTGCTCATTAATACGTTTTGGTAAAAGGTTTCTGAAAAACCAAGACTCTAAAAACTGGTTTTTCGGATTCTATTTAAAATGTTTTGCAAACAGATTGATATAATAGAGAAAATATTTCTGAATAAAATAAGATGTCTCCAAACTTTCCACGACCTATCTTCAGCGAACAACAATAACTCTGCAATAGCTCTAAAAAACTGTCTTCTATTGTTTTATGAAAATTTATATAAATTCACAATGTTTCGCAGTCTACGGTCTTTCGTAGAATGAGTACAGCTCACTGAAAATATTTTCTAGAGAGCTTCCACCTGTTCTAATTATTACCCGTAAGAAAAAAGTCAAAAATAATGGGTCTCTAAACTTTTTGTTTGCACTTTACAGTGTTCCCTTACTATTTTTCTTTAGTCACAGTAAAATCTTGCAACATTTTATCTCTATGACAAAATTCTAGTACCTATTTCGGCACGCATCTCAACAAAATTTCTATTGAATCTTTGATTTCTCTTATCAAAACATAGTTCAAGTTTTATTGAAATGTATTTTTGTATCATGTCTTTCGTAATCGAACGTATCTGAATAAATTATTCAATTTCAAAAAAATCTCAGTATTGTTTTTGTACAAAGGTTATGATTTATCCCAACATGGCGAAGGTCTTTATAAACCACCATCACGTAAAGATAAACAACAAATACGTTGTCGTACTCGTCAAAAATTTCAAACATTAATTGCATCAGCTGTTGCAAATACTGAAGGAGATGGTAAAAATACATATTTATTATTAGGACCCATTGGAACGGGTGCATTTTCTAATGATAAACAAATGATAGCTGAATTATTTTTTGAAATACTTAACAATTCATTAATGAATTCAGAAAGAGCAATACGATATGCATTTGAACAAATATGGTTTGTATCTACGAACAGTCTTCAAATATTTGAAAAAGTATTTAAAGAAAATTAAACATCTTTTGAATCAAACACGATTAACATTATATCTATATATATTAATTTTATTAAATAAAGAGGAGAATAAAACGATCCTACAAATTACATATATTTATTTCCTTTTTTGCAGAACGAAATATTAAAATTTTATAAGGTTTTAGATACTAAAAATTCAAATATATTCTGTTGTATAATATTTATTGGCATCTTTTTGTAATATCACGTGTAATGGATTGAATGGGATTGGATGATATGATGATAATTGTGTATCATTGGATAGGACAACTGTTTCAATATTATTTGAATCTTGAATAATTAATGGTTGTTTTGTTGTTGATGTTCGTCTTGAATGTGGACCACTACCACAAAGTGTTGCATCACTTTCACTCGACGCCATATCAACTACATGAGGATAAGCACTTTGAACAGTATTGTCTAGAAGAGTTTCTTTTTCTTCATTTTCATTTGTTAATAATGAAGTTTTTTCAATAACATCATTTGAAAAGATAGTAGCATGAGATATTGTTGCATTTCCACTTAATGGATTAACAACAATTTTTGATACCAATTCTATTGCATCAGGTAAAACATTATTATAATTTTTTGATGGATCAGCTGTTGATGATGATACAGGTTTTGATACGGTTATGGTATCTTCAGTTAAATCAACACCATATATACCACTATCAACTGCAGATAATGTTGGTTTCGATGGTGGAACTTCAGATTTTGTTAAACCGGGTTTTGTACCTGTTAATTCAGGAGATTTAAATCGAGATGTACTAACATCAGATATTTGTACTGTTCGTTCAGGAACTAGTTTTTGTTTTGTTACATTTGTAGATGTATTATTGACTTTTTCAAGAAGTGGCGCTTTATCAGATGATTTAGCTGTTGATTTAGATGTGGTATTATTAGTTGTTGAAGGTACATTTTTCTTTCTAGCATTAGATGAAGATGAAGATCGACGTCTAAAATCATAGACGAATATTAATTTGACTTGAGAAATTTCTGTTTTATTCAGGGTATGAACTGAGGACAGCGAGTCTTATTCAAAAATTTTGAATTCGTACTCAGTGCATAAGACAGAATCGAGTGATGCATAAGTATGAGATACATATATCAACAAATCGAATAACGGTATTTCAATCGGAGATTTTTCTTGCAGACAGGTGACTTTGTCAATAGAATGTCCTACAAATCCACTCATATTTCATGAAAGACGCTATAATTTTCTATTCTTAGAGACTTTAATACCTCGGTAAAGAAACATCCTTTTGAACTGACATTTTTCGGGCATTCTACTGACAAATAGACTTGCCTATGGGAAAAATCTCAGGTCAAAATACCATCATTTGATTTTTAATATATACATTGTCAGAGACTAAAATTTTAGTAGATTGCCTATAACTTTCGACAAAAGATCTAAGGAGACTTGTTCTATTGAAGGTTTTCAAATCTCACTGGAATCTACCTTATGCACACAGTCTGAACTCAAAAGCAATTGATTAATTGAAAATATTCCCTCGTAAGGCTTATATTTCTGTGCTTTCTAAAATAGATGTTTACCCTTCGGAAGTTTGAAATCATTAGTTCAAAAAAGAAAATCTCGATAAAACCCTGATCTTATTCTTTTCTACTATAAATAGTCAAGGACATATCTGTATTTGACATACGAAACGAACATGATTTACGAAAGATTAAAATGATAATATGAAATTAAATTATAAAAGATAATTATTAGCGAGCCATTATTTCATATAACGGGATTTGGTTGAGAAAAAAAAGACTAATTAAATTAGACTCTTGCATGTTCTTTCTCTCGAGGCATGTCAAGTTGAATATTCTTCAACTAAAGAAGAAAAAGCGATCTTAATGAATGTAATTAAATTTCAAGAATCTATGTTTTATTCAAATTTTTGAGTTTAAAGCGAGTGATTTTCGAACTACGCACAAAGACAATAGATAAATCCAATAATTGGCTAACATCATTCTAACAAAAAACAGCAAAAATTCGACTTCAAAAGCTCACTAACTTTTCTTTTCTCTCTTGTTTTCATCTAATGAGCATCATTAAAGTAATGTATTTACTCAATTAGAAATGATTCGATCTATATTAGCATCATATTGACAAAATTCTTTTTGTTTTTTGTAAATTACCTTTTAATCAAAATAAAAATAAGAATACCAGCAATGATTGCAATCAGAAGAACAATTACAAGAGCAATAATTCCAATAAGAATTTCTATAATAAATTTTCATTAAAAAAAAAAAAAAATACAACACGTCTTTTTTGTTTCTTTTTTTAACCTTTTCTAAATGTTTGTTTTGTTAATGTTTCATTAACGTTTTTTACATCACTATTGTTCAATAATACTTTGATAGTTTTTGTTGACATAATAGATGTTGTTAGTATCATTAATGAAGATTTATGTTCTTTGATTACTGAATCATAAGCAATTCCATCGGAATTATATTGAGAACGTACTATGACTGGAACAACTAATAAAAACATAAAAAGACTTTTATCAAAAAATATTCTATGATAATTAGTTAACCTCTATATCGAATTTTAAAATATCTTGCATCTCTAGAAATAGTTGTTTGTAATGACATATATAAAGAATTTGATGAAATAAGATAACGTGCATAAGGTAATGGATTATTTATTGAACGATCAGCACCACACCATGTATGATATTCTTTCCAATTATTATTTTTATCGACATTATTTTCATTAAATGATGGATCATAACCAAATATTTCAATATATTCTCCTCGACATTTAATAGCTTCTTGTAACTGTATTTGAATTGGAGATAATTCAATATACATAGATGGATCAGCTTCTGAAATAAAAGAATTTTTTTTCTAATGAAAAAGAAAAGAAGATTATACCAATAGTAATAGAACATTTTAGACCGTCAGCCATTGGATGTGGATAAGCTGGTGATATAATATATCCATGTAATGTATTTCGAATAGGTTCTGTATCTATACACATTGTATGAACTAATAAGAAAAGATGCAAATATTCTTATATTAATTTTGAAGATTCTCTACTTTGTGTACAAGTATATTTAACAAAAAAATATGTTGGTGCATATGTTTTATCTTCGCATTTTATATAATCTCGACTTGATATTTCAATTGAACATGTTTTATTTCCTTCACATGATGAACCATCAATATATGATTGACAATGAATAAGATATTCTGAGTGAACATCAGGTTCACACATTTGTGTACGTCGATAAACTTTACTTATTGTTATATCAATTAATAATGCTGTTTCATCTGAACAAGATAATTGATGATAACCTTCTTCAGTTGCACACCAAAATTTTTCATATGTTTTTGATAAAACTAATTTAAAATACAAAATAAAATTATCTGAGATAATAGATTTTCGAAAGAATAAAGTTAATAATAAATTAATTAGAACTAAGTACATCCTATTATAGATATTCATTAGAGTTTTATTTTTCTAAATATTTATTATTTATAATTTACCTTTTAATATGTTTAAGTATATTTCATATTCAACAGATGGTTATTTTAAATTAAAAAGTTTCTTTTTAGTATTTCAAAAAATTAGACCATTTTGAAAATTATTCTTTTTCTTCTTTTAAACTTCAAATTTTTTTTTTGTTTTACATAGATTAATTTACTTCTTTTAGGCAAATGAAAATATTAAAAAAATTTTTTTTTTCTTAAATAAAATCTATACAAAAGTATCAATATTTTGATATCAAAAAAAAAGAAAAAGAATATTCCCTATTCAAAAGAGTCTAACAAGAAAACATATTTAACTGATCAATCGTTTTCTCATTAAATACTATTAAATTATAGGTTATCGACTATGTGTTGATTCCCAATATAAATATAAGTAATCCCCTTAGGTCATTATATGTTGGTTTTCTAGACTAACAAAAATTTTGTCAAAAGTCGTTGGGGATCTACTCAGATTACAGAGCATATCGAGTTGTCTATAGAACAATAATCTCTTCTATGTTTTCCAAAAATTAGTTGTCTGAATTAATAGAGCTGTATTTTATGCAAGAAAAATTCATTTTAAACAGAAAAAATTCTTATTTTCTAGGACAATTTGATATGCTGTATAATTAGAACAGATCAAAAGGAAAAAAAATTGGGTGAAAATTCTATTAATTTAGAAAATCAACTTTCTCAAAAACTTAAGGAGATTTCTTATGATCATATTCAAAATCAGCATGATCGATAACCTTATAATCCACTGGTTTCCGATGAGAAAGCAATTGATTAGTTGAAAATGTTCCGTCGTAATTCCGAAATGACGATTAGATACATCGAGATGACGTTCGGATCAAAAGAAAAATTCCCAAGATGATAGATATTCAATTGAATAATCTCACGATACAAACCTAATTGAGAGCAATAATAAAAACTGGTAACAAACGCCAGGACGTATTCCGGCCGAAGCCATACGACCATCCTACATCGGATGTATGTTTCTCTTTTATTTAGTTACTTATCTTCAAATAAAAATTATCAGCATTGCTATTAATAATAGAAACATACTAATGCAATTAAAATCTGAAAATAAAAATACATAATATTAATTATTAGTATTCAAGTCATTCTTCTCTCCTCCTCTCTCTCTCTGTCCTTTCCTTAATATTAACATCTCCGTAATTCTCTTGAGTGTATATAGTCATAGATAAAAGCTATCACATTATCTATATTTGTAGGTTACATTGTTCTCAATATATGTAACGAGTTAAAAAAAAAAAATATGGACGATTATAATAAATATCAAGTTATTTTTACTGAAAAATGAAAATATATGTCTAAACTATCAGCATATATAATTATGGTTCATTTCTTAAGAATATGACACGAAGATAAATATATGCTTATCTGTACTCGATGCCCATTCCAATTAAGTGTCCTTGTATACCAAATCATTAACAGATTTCATAATTTTTATACGTTTATTTTGATAACATACAAACGGATTGGTGTTGCTTGCTATCTACATGCATGCTCTCCCTTCCCCCCTCTTTCTTTCTCTGCGTCGTATCTTAAAACATCACATCCTAAAGGCCATCAAAATAATAAGTCGAGGAGTTGTTCTGCCTATAATACTACGGTTCTACTTCAGGCGACACATTCATTTCATGATGAGATAAATGTAGTTTTTTTTTTTGTTTTATACCATCTAATGTTTTATATTCTGGATCGTTGCTATCATTATTTATTTTTTCTTGTTTAACAAAAGAGAAAAATAATCATATGAAACGATGGTTTTTTTTTTCGTTCTTTTCAATATTTCCTATTAATCAAATAAACAAATAAGCACAACAGACATCGTTTTGCTTGCTTAAATGCACGCCAAAATTATTTTCATAAAGACTAAGTGGTTTCATTTGACATTGCACGCGTGAACAACAATAATAATTGACTGATGATGGTGATGATAATAGTACGATTGCAATCTGTCGATTTTCTGTCATTTTGTATTATAAATTCAAATTTGAAGAAGATCGATGTCCTTTTTTTCTGTTGTTTTGTACTATAAATGTAGATGCATGTCATTGTAAAAAGAAAAAAAGAAACGGATGTTTATATGCAATCCATATGTGAACTTTTTCGGGATTATTTATCCTGATGATACTTCTATGTAAAGTGATCATTGATGACTTATATTCTATCCCAATATATATTAAATAGAAGGTTATATTGTATGACTTACATGTTTCGATTTATTTTTCTTATAATTGTAATAATTAAACATAAAACTTGATAAGTATATAGAAATTTTCACGGTTCATAGTTCTTGTTTAAATATTTCTAATGATTATTCATGATCATTATTGAAAATATTGATAGCAGTTGTGATAAGAATAGTGTCGGAATAGAAAAAAGATCTTGTCGAGCTATGCATACACACGATTGTTGCTTAGACATAGTAAAAAGAAGAAAACTACCATAAAGAGAGGAAAAAACGAAAGATAGAGAAAATTTATTCCTTTTTTTTCTGTTTTTCATCCCCGGAAGAACGACGAGAGAGCAATGGTAATAGAACATAGAATGGAATGAAAAATGAATGTGTTGATCCTGTAAAAAAAAACGGAGAAAAAAAAAGAAGAAGAGGAACTGTTCTCATCATTCAAATATCTTAACATACAAGGATACATTTATTGATAATTTATATTGTATATATATAGAATGATATGTATTTCCGTTTTGAAAACTAATCGTAGAAAAAAATAAACGCAGTAAAATTAAAAAAGAATTATAAATCTATTCAATGATGATGATGTTAATATAGAAAAGCAAAGAAAAAAACAAGTTAATCATGCAAACTAATGATTTATTCTTAAAAGAGAAGTACACACTAGAAACGATTTAGTTAGACTATAACGAGTAATTCAAAGAGAAAAAAAAAGAAGTAAACATGTATACAAAGTCCAATTAGAACCAACGTTTGTTCTTATTGAAATACCGGAGCACAAGATAAAAAAAAATAACAACGGAAGGATGACACTAGATGAAAAACTGACTTCGACAGATTGAGAGAGACATAAGTCTAAGAAAATAAAATGCAAAACAGCTACTACATATATGTACACATTGATTGACATACATGAAGAAAAAAAAAACTTCTGTGATATACTAACGAGTAGATTTAGAAATTCCGAGGAAAAAAAAAACAAAATATTATGATCGGTAATTGCCTAAAAGAATTTTTGTTTCAGACGAAATCTCTGGAAAATAATATGTTCATCCCTTGATTGATACATGCTGTAGAAAATCTTTTTTTTTCCAAATGTTTCAATTCACTGCTACTTTTTTCCTACAATATCAATAATAGTCTAATGAGAATAGGAAATATATAATCGTGTGTTTTATTTCTACGCATGCTGTTGTCAACGGGAGCACATGACATTGATTCATTCAGCGACTCTTTTCTTTTTACTACATAATTCATCGAAGAAAATGCTAGCATTACGAATAGTTCGCTGACAACGGCAAAGATCGATCAAAACGATTTTGTCGTCTATTACAATTCTGCCATGTTGTTGTTAGCCTGTTTTCTTTTGTGAGCTAACTCATATAATAAATAATAAAAAGAAGAAAAAAAAAGGAAAGAAGGCACTAAGTAAGATGATGACAACGACTTTGTGTGCGTGTTCCGTCCTCCTACGATGATGATGATTATTATTATGATGGTTACGATATCGCTAAGACATATAAAAGAATATGTAAATTCAAGAGGACATCTAAAGAATACAATGTCCGCTGCCGCTGGCTAGTTCTTCGCCTGACTGTCTTGAATCACATACATTTTATCAATGAGTCTTTCTGCATCTTTTTACTTCATTCTTGTTAAGACGCTAATTGAGAGGCGGTCGGCATACACTAGATTGCAATTCGAGAGGTTCATTTTGTCTCTCTCTCACTCTCTCTCTTCTTTTTTTATGCGAAAGAAAGTCAAAAAAAAGGGCGAGTCGGGTGAATGACGATAGCGAAAGGAAAAAGCGCGTCAAATAATCAATTTTGAGTTCAACTTTTCCATACTGTCATCAGCATCGGCACTTTCATAGTAAAAAAACAAGAAAGAGAAGGCGATACAAAAGAAATTCTGATCTTCTCTCATAACAAATTAATGAATGTGAGAGGTTATATGAATGCAATAACCATCTATTGGTATGCAATAGATTTTCTTACTCAAGTATATCGTTTCTTTTATTTTCTTATGCATACTTTACAGTCTTAGACAAATACACATAGATTTTGATTTCCCATGTGATATAAAAAAGAAAATGCTAACGCTACATAAGAACAAACTAATCTTTCTTTAAACAAAACCAATTATCGATTTATTTTATCAATATACAATATTTTATTGTTTAATATATATACATAATATATTGACTTCCAAGAAAAAAAGTTTACACGTAAAGATAATTATATATGAACAAATAGAAAATCATTTTCAAGAATAATTAATTAATAACGAAGATTTTCTTTGCGACCTAATTTTAAGATCAATGTGCTAAAGAAAACAAAAAAAGTCATGAATGTCAATAATAAATAAAGCAATATGACAAACCTAATCAATATAGCGAGATTTTGAACAAAAATAGCTAGACCAGGATAAAGTCTATCTTTTTTATAAGTAACATAGTAACCAAATAATACCCAAGCGCTAGCAATAAATGAACCAAATACAAGTAGAAATGAAATAAAAAGAACAAATCGAGCTCCTATGATATGAAAAGATATAATCTTATTTATATAATTCAACAACATACCAATTTGTCCAAGACTATTGTCACCATCATCATAACCACGAACTTGAGAATTTGATACACAATTGCTTCTTATTTAAATTTATCAATGAAATATAGTTATTTAATAATAGAGAAACAAAAAACGTTTGAATTACAACTTACAACATAAGTGCTAATGTAGCTATTACACCAATAATAAGATAAACTTTATTAAAATCAGTTTGTTTAGGATATTGACAAATCATGTCAATGATAATCCACCAACCGATTGCAAACTAAATAAAAAGATTTAATGAAAAAAAAAACAAAAAAAAATAATCATTCTCGATTTCATACAAGAACTCCCGATAGAATCGAAATAATTCTATTTCGATGAAGACGTTTACATAATTGAAAACCATTGTTATTAGAACTAAACATTTTTCTAAATTCAATTGAAATTCATTATTCATTCATTCATTCATTCGCTGTAAAATTTATTTAATCCAATCAAAATTTCATGTAGCTAGCGCACCGATGTGATTCGAAAAAAAGAGAGAGGTCGAACGAAAGACAAAAAAAGATCAACGACGGTTATCAATGGAGAATTGTATGTATAATTCATCATGTCGTTATTATTGACAATTGTTCCAATTATTCGATCAGTATTTTCACGATGGACAGCTTTACAATTAGCTGTAATACATTCAATGGGTGGTCCAGAAACTCAAGCTAAATATGAAGCATTTATTGAAGCATTCGGAGAATATCTTACACGAAATATTCGATCATCATCAATGTCTACTAATGAAAATAATATTCAAGAATATCTTGACGAAATTCTTGATGAAGAATTTAATACAGTTTTAGATGATGGTTCAAGTTATGAATTAGCACAATTATTTGTTCGTTATATTGATTTAATTTTACAAGGAAAATTAAATGATGTTCAACAAGAATTACAATTACAAAATTCAATTGTTTCACCTATTCAAATGTCTATTCGAAATGAAAATAATAATAATAATGATGATGATGATGATGATGATTCATCATCAAGTGAAAGTGAAAATGATATGATTGAAGAAGAAATTGAAATAGAAAAACCAAAGACACATTCAATGGATATTGATGAAGATGGATGGACAACAGTACATAGACGAAATGGAGGAAAAAATAAGTAAACAAAAATACAAAAACGATTAATCTTGTTTTTCTTTTTGTTATCCGTTAAAAGTTTTTGGTTTTTTGTTTTTATTATTACAATAAAATAGAAAATCATTCTATTTCTAGATGAGTATATTTCGTTTTGGAAATGCTGAATATTCAATAAATTTTTTTCTTGCATCAATTTTAATGTTTTTAAGTACATGTTGTTGTATATCAGCATTTGCATCACCTTATTGGACAAAACGTTATCAAGATACACCAAAAGATTTTCAAAATATTGGCTTATGGGAATTATGTTTATATAAATATCGTCATTATAAAGATGATTTACAAATACCTTATACAGGTTGTTTTTGGTTTTGGACAAATGAAATGTATCGTTTTCGCGATTGGATTATTCCATGTAAAATTTTTCATTATAAAGAAAAATAATTTTTGTTGTTGTTGTGCTTTTTTTCTTATTTAGCTTGGTTTAAATGGGTACAAGCATTTGCTACTTTAGGATTAATTTTTACAATAACAACTATTTCAAGTTTAGTTGTAGCAGTTTTTTCATCATTTCGTTGGCAATGGAGGTATCAATTAATAGTGTGTATTATGTCATTTGCTATTTGTAAGTTTCTTTTCTATCCATAGAAACGGATTTGATATAATATTGAATTTGTCAATGGTGAAAACATTTTTTTTGTTTTTTGTTCTAGTTGTGTTTGAACTGATTGCTGTGTGTATCTATGGCATTTATAGTCAAGATCGTCTTTGGATGCCTCGACCTGAATTTAACTATTTATCATTTAGTTATTGGTTGGAATGTGGAGGAATTATTTTTGCTTTCTGTGCTTGTAAGTTTTTATTTGAAAAAAAAAACTGACGAGGGAAATTCTCCAAATGGGATATGAATACCCTGAAAAAGAGTTCGTGCACTTAGCTTATTGCTGAGGCCATAGTGTACTTTTATCGAATTTTTTCAAACGAATGCCATCCGTCACCTCAGCAGCAGTATGAAAACTTCATTTTCGAATTTCGATCTGATATTTTTCATAGAGACAGTCTTTAACAGGAGTAGTTCGAGTTTTCGTATTCCTTCGTGAAATTGAAAATATGTTTGCTTATTTGACTAGGTGTATTATTTGCTGGTGAAATTCAATTTCTACGTGAATATACTGAAGATTATTTAGATGATATATATCATCAAAAGAATTTTCCTTATCCATTATCAAATGGTTCTCATATGCAATTAACTGAAGGTCATGGCCGTTCATCACAATCTCATTTGTAAATTTTCATTATTTGTAATCTTAGTTTTTTTTAATGTAATCGTTGTCTTCGAGCTTCTATTAGCTTACATGTTTTTTTTTTGTATTCTTCTATTTGTGCTTTTTTTGTAAATTGACCGAATAACGGCTTCATGTTAGATATAGATTCAGATATGTAATATCAAAAATAAAACAAATTACAGATGTGATTTCTTTAGATAAAGAGACAAAATCTTATAAAAGTATTTCATGAAAATGTGATTAGCTTGATAAAATTTACATATGGTAATCCAGTTTTTTTTAAACTTTATAGTGATCCTGAAAGCTGATATATCTAATAAGTCGAACCTTTAAGTGCCTTTTATCATTAAAATCTCAAAATACGAGTTCTGGACTTCACTCAAATTTTGTTTTCAACAGTATAAATTGATAAAACTTTTTATGCTCTACAAAAAGATATGTTGATTATATGTATCAATCATTTTTGTCTTACATTATGTAGGGTCAACTAGTTTTGATAAGTACCACTCTTATATGATATAGTTATTTTGGAGAATTTTATGAAGTGTTGTTGTATTTAAAAACAAAAAAAAAGCTCAGTACTAAAAATCTTTATTATCAGAAAACAGTACCGACTGATACTTTACAAATTTATATGATTTCAACAACAATTCATTCTTAAAGCTTATTTCATCATGTCATTGACGAACTTATTTTTCGCTGCTTCATATTGCTATACGATATTAGATTAGGTAGCTTTCTAGGTTTGAAACTAGTACGAAATAATAAATACTGTCTGCAAACAATCTTGAAAAATCATTCAACAGTAAACAACATACTTTCTACGTTCATGTTTCTATGTACTTCATCATTAGCCTATGTACTTACGTCTTTTTTTACGTCTATTGAGTACTTCTTTAAAGATAGAAACAGGTTGTACATTTACATTGTGAAAGTATAAAACTACTTTAAAGGACATATATCATATCATAATTAAATGGAAATGACAAAATTCTACAATGAATTCAAGACGTCATGAAAAGTCACACTTAATAACATTGAATAGAATCCGACAAAAGAAAAGTCTGCCAACTGATGCATATGACAAGTGAAATAAGTTATGTATACATAGTACTATATCCGATTGTTTACATGTCGTATTTTCTGTTCACCAATATTCTCTTTTTTCCTCGTTATTTATGAGAGACATTCTTTTTTTTTGATGATATGTTTGTTGTGAAGAACAAAAGGAGTTCGCTTATAAAACAACTGAATGAAACAAAATGTTAATACACTGAGTAGTGTGTACTTTCAGTCTCCACACCTTGCACTTGTTTTGCTATAAGAAAATCTGAAATTTGTGATGTGATGCTCCAGAGAACGACGAGTTGTTGGAAATTTGTTCAAACTTTATTAGAGGTTATTGCAGTCTCAGCAACAGTGTTCATATGTATCTTATCAAACAAGACTGTATCAAATAAAATGTAACATAGCAAGTTATTCTAAATTTCATCTTTTATCTACATAGGACTACGGTGAGTTTTTTACTCCTGCTATTCATAGTGTAAGCACAAATAATACTCAAGCTCAATTAATATTTTGAAAATGTACAGATGAGGATCGAAAAAAGTGTTTAAACTCGAATCAACAAATATTAAAGTAAATTTACCAAATTTTAATGTTTACATTTGGTGCATGTCTAGTTGTGACATGTAAATAAGCTTACTGATGTTATTAAGTTTGTCATGAAAAAACAAAAAGACAGAAATATTTCTGGTTAGGTTTTATTCTGTAATATGTTTTGAAGCGTATTAAAATGAATTTCAGAGTATTTATAATATATCTCTACTTAGTAATAAATTTAATACAACGCTTCATAGCATAAAAAAACAAAGAGAGAAAAGATTTTTGCCTGGAAGTATACGTCTAACAAGGGGACCTATGCATGTTTTTTCATGTATTTAATTCTCCTAAGGAAGAATCAAACAACCTATTTTAAAATGAAATGATCAATATAAAATCTGAAGATGGTATACTTTTGCTGTTTATCTATTCGAAACTTAGTGGATTAAAAACATGAGTGATCACTGTTAAAAGATTGACAACAAATTTTGACAGAAGGTTACATTTGAGACACTATATTTCAACGAGAGTTTAAACGTACATCCACTGAAGATAGATCACAACATGCTCTAATAAATAACAAATTAAAACTTGAATTAAAGCTCCAGGGAAATAACTGCATTATTGATCAGCGGTTATTTTTTTTACCATACCAAGTATAAGTTTTTCATCTTATTCAACCTAAAGAACTTTATGACGTTCAAATGGCCTGGAATATATAGTAAATATATAGCACTATATAATTATATAATAGCTAATGAATATAACTAATACCCGTTTCAAAATAAAAAAAGGGTGGCCACTTTTTGAATAACTTTTGATAGGTCGATGGTGAAGAAGTGAAATTCCCTCTACTGAAAGGAGGGTANTAAAAACGAAAAACAGTGATTTGAAAGTGGGCTTCTTTGGAGCATTGCAGTGTTGACCAGATATGATTTCTCAGCTATTCATCGGAAGAGTTTCTTTTCATATAATTTTGTAGAGAATTGAATGGCGCGTCTTTTAGATAAAGGTTGAAGCCTGGGCAATGAAAATTGAGGGAGATATTCACGAAATACTGACACCGCCATTCTTTATGGGCCACCCGTTACTTTACGGGAAAAATGTTTAATAGTGAAGCAGAAATGTTTCATCAAAAAAAAAGATTTTATATTGTGAGCTTCTTCACTGTTGAAAATCTTTAATTGGTATGTAATGTTAGTCACACAGAAGACGAAACAAAATTCTACATAATCTCGATTAGACTTTTCTTACAATTTTTCTTCACTTCAATTCATTAACGATATCTTACTTTTACAAAACTCAATGTTTTCTAAGTCTGCTTGATTAAGAATATGTTATTATTTTGCTTCTCAAATTGATCAATCTGATTGAATAAGAAAAGTGTTTGAGTCTTTAAAGCGTGAATCTATGATAGACTTTCGTTATGTGATTTCACCGTCTACGCTTTTAGGTTATATTTCACAAGAAAAAATGAAACTTTGTTATAATGAGATCAATGAAATACTTTTTCTATTTAAATTTTGAGAACTTTTTATCTGATCATTACGAATAATTATTACCGTTTCCTAGAACGATGTGTTGATGATTTAGATGGTGGTGTTCGTGGTCCACGTTCACATTTTTGTTCATGTGTTGATGATGATAATGATGACGATGTTCGTCTTTTATGTTTTTGTTCACGACTAGATCGATTTCGATATGATAGTGAATTTCTAAATATAACAAAAAAGACAAAATAATTTATTATTTTTTTCTTCGTTAATTTCATATAAAAAAGTATTATTTTATATAGATATATAAATACATAGCAGATCGGAAAAAACCAACCTTTATATAAATTCCATTATATTCTCCAAAGACTGCCTGATTTGAAAGAGAAAAGAAATTTAGATTATGACATAAGCAGTTGTCACATAATCGAAACGATAAATAAATATGATGAGAAGAAAAAGAAAAGATGAATAGCAACGAACAATTCGATGTAGTGTTGATCTGTTTTCTTTTTCGTACCTGTGCCGACTACGACTTCGTCTATGATGTGATGATGTAGATATATTTGACGTATCACGATTAATACCAGATGATGAATACATATTTCTATAGGCACGTGATGATGATGACGATGATGATGATGGTGGTGGTGTTGAAGGAAGAAAAACTGGTGGTGGTAGTCGTTGCATTAAATATGGATCACCATATGTTCGATAATAATTTGGATCACTGTAAATAGCTGGATGATGATAATATAAATCTTGTGATCGCAAATGATGCATCGGTGGTAAACAAGCATTTTGTTTAAATGATGGTGGTGTTAAAGATCGACCACGAGATGTCGTCATAGGATTCGTTGTCATTGTTAATGGATAATGTTGATAATAACTTTGACGAAACATTTGCATAGATGGTAAACGATTAGCTGTTACCTATCGAAAAAAAAAACCACATATTTCAAAGAATATAATTTTTAAGGCACCTAAAATGTAAAATTAAAGCAGAATTTTATTTTATACATATTTGGATAGAGTGTGATGAAGAATATGTGTTTTCATTCTTGTTTTTTTCTTTAGATTTCAAAAATGTATTGATGAAAATCATTTATAAACGACTTTTCTAAATTTAATTTTGAAAATTAGTTGATTATCTTTAATTGAACACTTTTTCAGACAAAGTACGTGATGAAAAAGAAAATGAAAATTCATATTCTTAATCAGCTTATCACATTCTGTTTTAACTTTCTATTTTCAACATCAGTAAAAAAAAAACATATTCTTTTGATTTAAACCTGTAAATGACTATATAAAGTCGATGTTGGTGAATGATCACGAGATAATGAACGTCGATTATCACGTGATACTTTATCTGATTTAGCATATTCAACACGAAGTTTTGAACCATTTACAATTTTATTATGTGTATGTTCTAATGCACGTTGTGCATCAATTGATGATATAAATTCAACAAAAGCAAAATGTTTATTTTCATCAATATATATTGTTGATATTTCACCATATTTACTAAATAAACGATTTAAATCAGATTTACGATTATCACCTATACCACCAACAAATAATTTTAATGGTCCATTTGAAGAACGCATCTAGTTTTTTATTTTAGATTATTGAATATAAAAAACAAATAACAACAACAATATATATTCATAACAACAAAAGCGATGGTAGCGCGCTCAATGAATAAGAAAGAATATATATGTTGAAGGAGGTCGATACCTATTTAAAATATAGTCGAATCAAAATGATGACATGAAAATACCATTTCAGCTTGGATTCTGTTTATTATTTAAAATACACATTTCATGTTATTGTTATGATATAGAAGATGTCTTTAATTATTTAGTTTTTTTTAGATTTTCTTGTTGACACTATGGCACCACCAAAGAAAGTCGCCGGAGTATGTTGAAGCTTTTTTCTTTTTTGTTTCAATGATTCATATTGATCCTTGCTTTTTTTTGTTCACTATAGAAAAAACAAGCTGAGACAATTAATCAACGTCTTCAACTTGTTATGAAATCCGGTAAATATGTTCTTGGCTATCGTCAAACATTAAAGGCCTTACGAAATGGACAAGCTAAATTAATTCTTGTTTCAGCTAATACACCACAAATTCGGTAAAGTCTATTTTTTTTTCTACTTTGAAAAAAAATTAAAAATTTTTGTCTTTTATTAAATAGAAAGAGTGAAGTCGAATACTATGCTATGTTAGCTAAAACTGGTGTACATCATTATAGTGGAAATAATATTGAATTAGGTACAGCTTGTGGTAAATATTTCCGTGTTGGTATTCTTGCTATCACTGATCCAGGTGATTCAGACATTATTCGAACAGTACCAGGCGAACAATCGACTGCTATTGCAACATCATAAGCATAAATATGTTATAATTTTCTTGAACTTGTGTTTTTTTTGTCGTTGCAAGATTTCTATCGGTTGTTTTTGTTAACAAGAATTATGAAAAAGAAGAACCATAACGAAACATCATAAATAAAAAAAAAAAAATATGAATTTATCTTCGACTAACATAGACATTTTAATTCGTTTATGAAATATTATGAATAATTAACTTTTAATCGTTGAATACAAATTTATAGAATATCAAATTGATTTCGACATCTAATAAGATCGTATCTAGAAATTTTGTCAAACTATATCGAGTTGCTACTTCTTTTCAAAAAATTCTATGAAGTTACTTTGTTTATACGGTCAAGTTAATATAATACAAATTTAAAATTTGAATACACGATGAAGTTCTCTACCAAATATATTTCATACTGAAGTTTCATAGATGAACTATGAGAGAAAGATATTTTTAAGAGTATCAGCTTGAAGATCACAAAGTTGTGAATGAAATGAAGGATTACCGTATTTCCTAGACCTTATTTTAAAAAGTCATAAGGATCCTAAAAAAAATGCGCTTTTTTGCAATGATCAATTTCACATTGTGATGTTTATAACGTTTTAAGGGAAGTTCGTACGGCATTCAGCAATTCCTCATTTTAATTAGGATTTTGTGTTCTTAAAAATTAATTTCTGCACAATCATCTTGGATCTGGAAATCTTCATATTTGGCTTTTCAAAAATCTTCCTCTCACAGCGCTCAGTTATGAACTTTCGGTGTGGAACGTATTTTAGTAGATAACTTTATTGGCGACTGTTCAAATCATTATTTGGATTTGATTTAAATGCTTGATATCATAGAAAAAAAAATACGCTGGTCTTCTATTTTTTATCGATAGTAAATATGTATATATGTTCTGGAGAATGACAAATGATATTATTTTGAAACTTTGCTTTTATTTAACAAAAATAAAATATTATTCAATAATAAATTACATTGCTAATAATTCATATTTTTGTTCATAATATCAAATTTTACAATTAACTAACAGAAAAAAAAATGATTATTTAATGATACACTTTAAAGAACAATATAATTGTTTGCTTGAAAATGATCAAAGTGTTTTTCTTATTGAGAGTTTGAAGAGAACTAGAAGACAAATCCAAAGATGAAGATCAGAAATTAATAAATAAACCCAAGTAAAGTAATAAGTATTTTCTTTGGAGAAAAATATTTTTTTCGAAAATTTCCCTGGAGCATATTTACATACATATTAGATTCTATACTTTTTACTTACTAGATAATAGAATGAGATAAAAATTTTTTTAATCATTGAATATAACCACTTTTGTTCGAACAAAAAACAAATATCATTTAATGTTTCTCAACAAATTTTAGTGTCTTTCATCTGTATTTATTCTTCTTTGTTAATCAAATGAACTGATGTCTTTCGATGACGTAGGCGAATTCTAACTTTTGTTTTAAATAATAAACTAACAAATTTTACATTGAAATATCAATATTGATTTGAATAAAGGTCAATATAATAGAAAAGAATATTTATTTGAATATTGATCAAACTATAAAAATCAAATCAGATAAAATAAGTTTAATTGAATCGATCAACACATAAGACATACGATTTTGAAAAAAGAAATATTCTTAATAAGAAGCTTTACAGTAAAGAGAAGAACAAATAGATTTCGTCTCATATTATGCCACACGGAACTGCGACATTTATGTTTTCTTGTTTTTCCTAATCTTATATCTCTCTAAACAAGGATCATTGTTATATATATGCCTCTAACAAAATACTCTTTAGCGTACCACAGAACTAAGTACACATTATTTTGTTTTTCTTATAAATATGATCAATACAAACAATTCTGTTTCTTCGTAGTATGTACTAAGTAAATGTCAAATTCAATAAGTTTCAATTTAAATAATCATGAATCGGTATTCTTAATAGGAGGAAATTTTTTTTTTTTCTTTTATTAAATTCAAGTGAACAAATTTTCGTTTATATATGATAATATGGTAAGTAACGAAATGCTTTATTTTCTCTTTTCTAAATTAGTCAATATAGATTTCATTACATAGATTATACGTGAACAATGTTCTAGCGTCGAAGAAATTTTATTCATATTAACAAAGAAACAAAATTCAATTGGTTCGAATTTTGAATTTCTTAGCGAATTCATCATATATACATAAGCAAAGACATGATTAGATAACATGTCATCTACTGTTTTCTTTTTCATTATAACAAAAAAAAAAAAAAACTGTATGTTATGTAGGCATATAGCTGATTCATCTATCATGTTAACAAATATACAAATGTTCTTAATGAATTCTCTGCCACTTTTTATTGGTATCATTTCGTTCTATGTTCTTTCTTTTCTTTTTAAAGAAAATTGTGTTCTTCATTCTCTTATTCAAATATTTGTCATCATGTATTACATAAAAGGAATACTTTCAAATGAAGAATATGATTTAATAGAAGATACAAGAATTTGATCTTCTAAACGAATGTCTTTTTCGTAGATAAAAAGATTTTTTTTTCCTCAACTTACTACCTGTGAAAGATATTTGACAACACATGTACACCTTCTTACCCTTCGTCCTACACCAATATAAACAGTATAATTATAGTGAAAAAAAAAATGGTGATATACTTTGATGTTTACAGGCTAATTTTCATCATTCCAGCACGTTTTCTTTCGTTCTTTTCGCATCATGATCAGGTTAAGAAGAACATCATCCGATTCACATATGATTTCATTCAAATCAAAAAAGAAATACCATCATAAAATATATCAACGTCCATCATTATTTGTTCGTTATAAATAGTAAGAGTTAAGTTAATTTCTAGTGAATAGTTTATTTATTATTTTTTGATTTTCTTAATAGTAAACATCGTCTAAAATCTCATTTCGAATTTAATGAAAGACGAGAAAAAAAATTTCATTCAAGATCATTTTTTAATAATCTCTATCGAACATATCATGGATTATGTGTAAGTGTAACATATATTGTTCGTTTTTTTATTTTTATTGATCGTATAATACGAAAATTTGTTATATTTATTGAAAAATTAATTCGAATTATTCGAATTGTTCATGGATGGATAAAAATGATAAAATCAATATTTTCAGCTATTTATCTTATAATGTCACGTTTAATGATGTTTATATTTAAAATTTATCAAATATTTTATTTATTATCTATTTTATTTGAACCCTTTTGGAATCGAACATTTGAAAAAGCTGTACGATCCTTTTCACATTTTATTTATGAATATTATTCATCAAATGGAGCTTGTTATACATTAAAAGCTCGTACAAATCATGTTATTGGTAAAATAAGAGCAAAATGGAAAAAAAATTCAATAACTATCAATGATGATGATGATATTTATTATGATGCTCTTAATGAAGAATATCAATAATATTCTTTTTCTTTTTAACAAAAAAAGAAAAGAAGAAAATTTTTTTCTTCTCTATTAAATATCTTTATATTTGTTTGTAAAGTGATTCTGTTTTTTTGCTTGTATGTTATTGTTATTTTTTAAAGTTTTATGATCAAAAGATATAGTCACGATTGCATTGCTTTTTATGTTATAAATGATAACTAATGATTAAAACAAATATAGTATAAAAAAATTATTGTATAAAGATGAAATACAGATATTAGAATCTCGACATTTTTGGTAGTAAGAAATAACAGCAAAAGAATCATCATTGAATTTTTAGTACTAATCTACTTGATAATTGTTTTGAATTGAATAAAAACTGCATTTGAAATTAATTTTCTTCGATACGAAATGTCAAAAATAATGCCAAGAAAAGGAATTTTTCACTTATCATATGAAATTGTGTATTCAATTAATTTTTCCAAACTTAATAAAGAAGAATTTCATATAAAAAAAATGAGAGTAGGAAGACTACAATGTGATTTATCTATCAGAAGTGAGATCAGAAAATATTCATTGTGTTTGATTCTAATTTTAGTTGAATAATTAATTAAGAAATAGATCAATAAGATAGCGTCGAATTTTTTCATTCTCTTGGTAATAATGGTTTAATCTAGAATGTGATAGTTCGAATGAGGATCATTGGAACATTTTATTATCATTATGTTAGAAGTAATTTTTATTCGAACTTAGGTTAATTTCAGTATAAGTGTAACTCAAATACAATTATGAAAGGAAGCCATAGAAAATTTTGTGATTAGATTGATTCTTCGGAAATTGTTGGTTTTAATGAATTAGTATCCGAACAGGATCGTTTTTATTTCTTTGTATTTATATGTATTCTATTAATGGTAAGTGCTTGTGCAATTAAAGAAAAAAAGAACATGGAAGTACTGAGAAAATTGCAATTGATTCATTGATAGATTCGTTTTTTATCATTGGTTAACTCTATAGATATGCAAAGTTGTATTATATCCTAACGGATCCATTTTCTAGCATTCATTCCAATTATATTCTGCAAAAATATTTAGCATAAATTTCTAACGTTAAATTTTCGGCCTAAAAATATAGGATTAAATTGATTCTAGTCCTTTGTTGATGGAAGAAAACAAAAAAAAAATTTCATTATTTTACATATCAATAGCTGAAATAAATTCTTGCACTCTGGAAATAGTAGATCAATGAGAGAATGAAGAATATCGTATCTAAAAGACTTTTTATTGTGTTGTAAACATTTTTCTTTCTCGCCTTCTGCATCCGAATATTTCGTGATGTGATAATCTCGAGAACGAAACATCACTAAAGATGTCGAGATCTCTATATGGTACAAATTAACGAGAGTAGAAAATATCAAAATTTGTTTCTTTATCAAAGATTTATTCAATACTTCTATTTTTTTTTTATTACACTGCGAAATACTTACTATACAGTAATCGGTTACGCGTTTTTCATGGAGTGCAAAGTATAGCATTTATGTTGTCCTTTGCGGATTTTATTTTTATTTTCTCGTCATACCCATCGAAAGTTGTCATTATGTGTCACGATAATCTCGAAAATAGAAACTCAGAAAATATTCTTTGAAACGAGAAATGACAGTATCAAGATTGAATCAATACCATTTTTCCTTGTCTTCCTAAGAAGGTTGCGTTACTTATAAATAGTATCCGAAAGGACGTAAATCTACGTGGATGAGCGAGTTTCTTTCATCTACACGCATGAAAACATAAAGACAAGGAAAGAAAAACATTCAGAGATCATGGAAGAAAGTGAATGTGATACAGTGTATGAAATTATATTTCAATGAATTTTTTCTTTTAAATCCTTTGGTTTTCTTCTGACACTGTCGACAACAACTGATAAAAAAAGACGTAAAGTACTAAAATGAAATGAAATGAAAAGAAAAAGAACTCGAACGACAATAATAAAAATCGAAGACAAATAGAAACATCTAGAAACAAATTTCAACATAGTATATAAATTCAAGTCGTTTTGTTGCAGTTTTTCAGTGAGAAAACCCAATATGTACTATAGAGGAAAAGAAAACCTCGACTACAACAACAAGTGCTCTCGCTGTTGCTGCAACCATTGAACATACGAATATAAGCTCAGAGTCGCTTGATGCTCGTATGATTCAGAACTTCATCCTGGTGTGGCTCGATGCCAATACCGATGATATGAACAACAACGGTTGTATCAATAACATCAGCAAATTAGAAGAAGTGGTCAACAAAATATATCCATTCACTGATGTGAATAGATCTATCGATTTTTATAACGGATATTCAAGAAGACTAAATATTTATGGTCGTTTGTAATACCTTCGGGCAAATAGCTGCTACCATCATCCACGACATGCTACAAATCAATACAATCTAGATTCTGAGTAAGAACTCAGCTCAGTATGAAGGTTGAATTCAACAATGGCCAAAAATAAAAGAAGTCTTTACAGATATTACTCCTATCTGTAAAGATCTTCAACAAGCAGCAACAAGAATATGATCAAAACATAATTCCAATCAGTTTTATCCACATATCTAGTGAAAGTAGCAAGCAAAACCTTGATCAATTAGATTTGTCTTTTATGTACACCCAAATCATGAAGAAAATTTTATTAACTATCGATTTCAAACAACAATATATCGATGAATTTACTTCTTATTGTCGTCAATTATTTGCCACGAATCCGAGAGAACTCCAGAACGTCGACAAAATCTATCGGGAATACCATGAAAGTGTCCCTATATGGTGGTATACGTATCAATCATTTCTGTATTCAATGTTGAATCGATCGTTAGGCATGATGAAAGTCGATCTCATTATTAAAATGTGGTTTTTCATCCATGATCACCACAATCATATTGCCATGTTTCACGCTCAAAAGTTTGCTGGAAATTCAACTATTATTTAATAACTTCTTATCCACCAGTGAAGAGGTCCTCAAGTCTCACTAAATTTTGTTCGTAAAACTGTTCGAACATCCCATAATGTTGGCATCTTATTCGTTATGAAGATCGATCCGACCATCGTGTCAACATCATTTGCTGATGTTCGTGATGCCAGTTATATAAAAAGAGAAAAAGAAATTCTCTTCTCTATGCATTCTATATTTCGTATTGTATCAATGAAGCAAGTCAATGGAAACAATCGTATTTGACAAGTCGACTTAACATTCACCAGTGATAACGACCCAGAACTTCATGTTCTTACGAAACACATGCGAGAATAGATCTATTCTTGTCTCGAAGGATGGGATCATTTGTGTATGTTGCTAAATAAACTAGGAAAGTTCAACAAAGTTCAAGAGATATATATGATATTCTACTTAACAAAGCAACTATTTATCATAGACTCAGAACTGTCAAGGTGAATATCCAGATGCCATTGTCTGCTATCAACAATTAACTGAAATGCTGCAGAAGATTCCCTCAACAGTGGATGCTGATTTGGCGCAATCTCACAACAGCATTGGTCCAGTGTATGAAAATATGGGAGATTATTCGAATGCTCTTTCATATCATTAAAAAGCACTGAAAATCTTTGAAAAAACTCTTCCTTCAGATCATCCTCATTTGGCTATTTCCTACAGCAATATTGGTTCACTGTATTGCATTATAGGTGACCATTCGAAAGCACTTTCATGTTATGAACGTGCACTGACTATTTTACAAAGTTCACTACCTGCAAATCATCCTAATCTTGTATATTTGCAGAAGAATCTCAAATATATAAAAAAGAAAATGTAATTCCTTTTCTTCTTTTGTTCGAAAGAATAAATGTAATAAAAAGAAAAGATTATCTTTTCTTTTACTTTGATTTGACGAGATACGCTAGCGATGATATGCGTACAGAGAACTTTTGTCGGATTGAGAACACAATGGGAGAAAGCCTAGCGAGACGGTAACCAATAGATGGCTAAATGGTGGATGAGTGTTGAAAATAAAAGACCTTCACGATATAGTTTGTGTTTCAACAAGCAGAGTTTCTCTTTGTTAAATACAGAGCCACCCGACAGGCCAACAGAAAAAATAAAGGTGAAAAGAAAATTCTTTCATTAATGTAGTGAGTTATGATTTCTGTTCCAGTGTAACAATAATTTATTGAATGACAAAAAAAGAAGAGAATATTCATCGGTAGAATCATTCATTTCTATATATAATTGAATTATTTTATTACATTTAGAAAAGAAAAAGTGATACAACCATCCATAGAAATAATTCATTCAATCGAAGAGGGAGAATAATCACAGTTGACTAATTTGTTTGTTCATATACAGATGAATATACCTATTAATTAATTATTTAATGTGAGAGGAAAAATAATTAATAATTGATAATGAAAAAGAAAAACGTTTGATCAGTAATATCATTGACATGAGTTGAAGTATGAACGAACGAAGCATGTGACTCTGATCATGCCAAATGATTTCAATTGTGTTGTTGTTGTGTATCGTTTGTTTGAAAACTATTTGCTTAAAACCTCTTCCAACCCTCAAAAACTGATCTTGGGTCAGGAACATTCGAATCGTACGAAATTTTCACGATATGTTGGGGGGCTGGGGTGGAAAGACTATGGTGAAATTTTCAACCCTCTATTATGATGTTTTCGGGAGATATTCAACAAACAAGGGTCAAAAATAGCTAGTGTGGCATTGCAAATTTTTCGGTGGGCGTTCATTCTAGAGACTTATTTTGTTTTGTTTGAAAGCGCATGTCAAGATGCACAGCATAAGATACCTCTTTTTTTTTCATACTTTTACTTTTCAAGAGAGAAAAAAGAGATGAAAAATTCAATGTCGAAAAAGACCCATAAAATCTGTTGCTCTAGCTATTAAATGACTCTCTTATATAATAGTAGCAGAACTTAATTCAAAAAAGGAGCTCTGTCGTGTCCCACGTCTTAACAAACTGTTTCAAAGAAAAGAAAAAGTTATTAGTTTCAACGAAGTTCCTTCGAGAATTCTGGGATGAGCAATTGAAAACCTATAAGACGAGACAAAAATGAAAAAGATTTTCTGTTTTTTTCCAAAAAATAGCTTATTTTTCGAAAATGTAGTGACGGAAATCTTCAAAACTTTTTGAAAAACAGCGAAGTGCCGAGAAACATTTTTGCCGTTTATGAGAAATCAGGTCACGGACTATCTTCTGCTCCATTTATCTTAAGTTCGATCATTTCGACGAAAAGTGACTTCTTTTTTTTGTGGGGAGGGGAGGGGGGGGGGTGAGCTTACAAAAACCAAACAGGCTCAAATTAAAAAAAATGAATGTATCAATCCATTCAGCATTTAAAATCGCTGAGACAAGTGTAAAAGAATAAGAAAATTCATTAGTTTTTTTTCCACGATCGAAATCTTAAAAATTTTACAATTCTATTTCAATTTCTTCTTTCGTCTTTGACATTATTTGTTTTTGAACGAAAGTGAAGCTTCATAGATCCTTTTGTCTTATCTTTCTACTACCTGAAAAAAGTTCAAAAATGACTTTATTTTATATAAAAACTCTAATGTTCTTTTATGAACAATATGTTGAATTGACTATCTGCCACAAGGCGAATAAGTAAAAATATAATAGACAAAAACAAAATTCAAATACGTTCATTGTCACTAAGTAGTTTGTACTTCATCAATATTCTACTATGTGAAACTTGGAAGCATGTATGCAGATTGATTATGAAATGAAGAAAAGTTTAAGAGGGTTATCTAATTCAAATAACTTGCCTAATTTCTAGATTTATACAAAGAATCATATTTTCCCAAAAACTTTCTATTCGTTTCTTCAAGTAAATTTTGTTTTAAGTCAGTGGTGAATAAATAACAATAGAAACATCTCAAATGTTCATAAATTTCTCATGTCATGTATTCAAGATTAATATTATGTATTTAGATTTATTGACGAAATTGTTGCTGTTAAAAATGTTCCAGTTACACTTGTTACTACACTATGTAATTCTGATTTTCTCACTGGTTTTTTGAATACAGAAAATTTGCATATCTTCGATTTCATTCTTATGAATATTTTTTTATACTAATTCACTACTAGCCTTTGGTTCATTCGATACATTAATTGTTTACAGAAAAAAAATCAAAACAAGGTTTGCACAAATACATACCATTACAATAAATGATTTTTGTCTATGTCACCAACGTGGCGCAACAACTGCAATTACAAAAAAAAAAATAATCTCTCGCTCATAGCCGACAAAAAAAGGCCGAAAAGCATTTGTTAATAAATTTTCATCATCGTCTATACTTAAATTGCTGATTAGTTTTCATTGAATACTTGCAAAAGAATTTTTACATGTCACTATTCATATATATTAATATGACCAATTACAATCAATTGATACAAAGTTCTGGGTGATGTTTCATTAAGAATTGTGTTTTTAATTCTGAACAATTAGCTAAACCAAATATTATTCTATTTTCAACATCTTTTCACATCAAATGCAGGCATTGAAGTATAAGATTTTCAATCATTATTGCATGCTATAATTAGTTTGACAAAGACGATTACTTTCTCATCTTCAAAAACTATAATATCGTACAGCTATTTCTACATTAAGATCACATTATAGTATTGGCATTCTATTCTCAAGACCAATAAATTTAGATCAAAATTTATTATGAATATTTTGACCAGCGTTAAGCAATATTTAACGAAGACATTTTTTAAAATTGAATTCGGTTCTTCAGCTATATCAAATATCGATATAACGTCATTCGTCTAATTAAGTGTACAAAACAAACCGGTTGGCACCAGTAAAGGCTTTATTTGTTGGTGTGGTCGAGAATATGTTCGAATAATTCTTCTTGAGTGTAACTAGGGATGCAACGGTTATGATAACCGTAGGTACGGTTACTGGTCCAACTACGGTTACCGGTCCTACAAAGATAACCGTTCCTACGGTTACCGATTCAAGCCAGTTTTCACAAAGGAAACGACTTTTTAAGAAAATACTGACTTTTTTTTTATAAAGATTGACGAAAGTAAATCGGGGTCGAATAATCTGAATCTGAAATCAATCTTTTGAAATTTTAAGTTTCGATTTCCCAGCAAAAAAATCTCTTTCTCAAAGTCATGCTTTTCCTAGGTATTTTTTTCAGGGAGAAATGGTTTTTTTCTAAAGATAACGTTTTAGGTTAAAAATGGAACTCGAAATTTCCAATAACTAATTTCAGATTCGAATTCCCCGAGCCCGATTTACTTTCATCAACCTTTATAAAAAAAAAAATTGTTATTTTCTTAAAAAATCGTTTCCTTTGTGAAAACCGGTTTGGATCGGTAACCGTAGGTACGGTTATCGATTTGAACCGGTAAAACGGTGATGGTATACCGATGAATGATCGTCACCGTTGCATTTCTAAGTGTAACGATGATAGATATTTGAGTGAACTTTAAAATCAAGTGAAACTACTGTTTATAAGAAAAATTTCTTTCTTTTCTTTCTTTCTCGATGTAGACATCAAAATTTATCATCTCCTCTTGTAATGATTTCAAGAAGTGAAAGTCAGAAAATACTAGTTCAAACGCGAGAATAACATCTCGTGATCGAATTCATTGATTGTTTTCTGACTTCGATGATTTGATAAATTGAAATGTAACTTTTCCGATTTATAGTGATGAAAAACGAGGTTCTGATTCCGGTATAGCGTGATGCCACAGAAAAGATTTTTAGATTTAACAAGCAGACTCGCAAATATTGATCAAAAGTTTAGATCATTACAAATTTCACATCGAAACATGGTTTTTTGATTGCAAAATTATATATTAGAGATTGTAAATGACTTCTGTCGTTAGAGTGTTGTCTGATGTTTGTATTACACAGTCATATTGCCTACTTCTTCACATTGGATTTCACTTTGAAATACAGTTTTAACTTCAGTCAAAACAAGGCAGCATAGTATCTCCTTTATTTCTTTTCTACACGGAAACGATTACTTTGGTGAAAAACAACAGTTTTGCTTCTTTTTCTATGATAGATATGGGTAGAGCAAAATAAAAATAACAATTTTAAAATCTACATCGATGGTCACAATCATGTACAATAGTGAACTACAAACTTATTTCACGTATCTTATGTCTTGTTTTCTGACAGGAAAATCTTTGTCTATAATATTTAAAGGAATCTAATGTTTCACAAACATCTCTTAATTGAGTTCTTTGATTGATGGAATTAATACATAGAGTGTTTTTCTTGTAAACATAAAAAAATAGTTGATGATTCTTGCCAAAAAACTGAAAAAATGGCGTGAAGATTGTTCTGAAAAGATTGATCGTTGCTTTTAAACAAAAAAAATGTAACAAACTCGATAAACTTTTTAAAAGGACAAAATTACCAAATCAAGAAAAAAAAATCAGTCGAAAGTGGCTAAACTCATTTGTAAACAAGAAGCGACTATAAGCCAATTCTTGTCCGTTAGTGATTGACGATAATTTCATTTAAATTCGAGAAATCAATAAACACAAGATCACTGTATTCATATTTTTCACTGTCTTATAAGAGAAATCAATACTTTTTGATACATTCAGCGCGGAATTTATAGTTGATTGATTAAAAGATAATCTTAGTCTCATGAGGAAAATTATACAATGTGTTACTCATCAACGCTGGATAAATACTTTGCTGACTAACGAGGGAACCGTTCGAAGTGATTCAAAGCTTTTAAGCCGATATTTTGCCGATAAGTAGAGTCCAATGAGATTAGAAAAAGCCCAAAAGGCCAAGCGCCCATGGGCCTTCCCTCCCGAGTT
>CAJNSZ010000032.1:829119-863308 GCA_905329745.1 Rotaria sp. Silwood2 | reverse complement strand
TTTCGAGAACAGTGCATTCGTTTTGGCTTAAACTTTCAGGCTAATATACGGGCCACAAGACCTATATGTGGGCAAAATTTCAGGTCGAAACTCCTTAATTTGATTTTTCGGTAAATATCGTATCATAGGTGATAAACCCAGTAAAATGACCATAACTCGAGAAGAAAGGCCCATGGGCCCTTGTCCTTTTGGGCTTTTTCTAATCTCATTGAACTCTACTTATGGGCAAAATATCGGCTTAAAAGCTTTGAATCACTTCGAACGGTTCCCTCGTAAGATTGGACAGACGACTGAGAAATAAACATGGCTTTCGTGTATCTGTTCGAATACATCTCTATTTCTTTTGATAAATCGACGTATTTCATTCATTATAGAATTCAATCTATTACCTTTGATAAAATTGATTACAAGATGGAAATCTTTTAATACATTTGCAAGACATTAATAATATTATTTGCAATAAGAAACCAGTTCATCTGATAATAATAATAAATGAATATGAGTCATTTCTACATATAGAACTAAAATTCTCGAGACATTCGATCGCACCCTTGATATTGTGTATGGTAGTAACGAAATTGTTTAGTTTTGGTAATTTACTTGCAATGAGTGGCTGATAGTCGATATATAGTATATGTGGCATAAAAGATGAATAAATGAAGAAAAATATTGAATACAAATCGAATTCATATAGCATTAATCTATTTGGGCCATATATATTGTTTAGTTGAAGAAAGAGCAGAATAAAATTTCATAGGGTTTAGATCATAACTAAAGATTTAAATTTTGTTTGACTTATCATATCATACAATTGAGTAGTTTAGATTCTGAAGATTATAATACAATTGATTATTAAATTAATTTCTAAATAAATATAATTGAAACTCGTTTTCGTTAGAAAAAGAAATTATCAAAGAAAATGAGATTTCACATTGTGGATGGACGAGGAATATCGAGAAATATACTGAAAAGAAGCATATTAATTGACATTCTTCAATAGTATTACTTTACATACAAGCAATTTTAGTTTTGCTTTTATAAACTGTGCACTCTTAAACATTCTACAAAATGATATCAGTGTCACAGAAGTTCTCATTAATAGAAAACAGAAGATCAGTTTAAATAACGAAATAGAAATATGACTAACATCAATTGTAGTGACAATATCTACTTCGAATAATTATTGAATAAGAAAGCTTTCTTGATATATTTCATGATTAGAGATATCAACGATCAAGTTCTTTTTTGGTCTCAGTCCAGAAAAAGCTATTCCGAAATTGATTAGTATCACATCTAAAAAAAAATCTTCAATGCTCGGGTCTTGATTTATTAAATCGAAGATGCGGACTATTTTTGAGTTCTTTCTCTTGAATCATGTTCTCACTTCAGGGATGGGCGAGTCAAGCCATTTCTCGAGTCGAGTCGAGCTATTTTTGCCATCTTTTCGCTCTTTGGTTGTGTTTATAAAGAGAGTCAACAACAAACTTTTCATCACACAAGATCTAGTTTCTAGTTTTTACGAACGTAAACCAAAATAGGCTACCCATAAAATAAATAACACAACTTATCTAGAATAATCAACAAAATAAGAACAGTGAAATCAACTCTTTAATTTCACCCAGCGTCTCACCAAAGTAAAAAAAGTACAATGCTTTTGTAAGCAAAAATCTAGCCTTAAATCTGTTTACAAGCAAAAATTCTCGATCACCATGGATGTAAATTAAGTGCCTTATTGCTCTCAAAAGATCCTAGAATAGAAATATTATCATTTGTAATACGTAAAGAATTCGATCTCATTGAAAGACCATTTTGAGAAAACACACTTTCATCTCATACTAATATACCCGTAACACACAATTGTTGTAGCATGCTTGCCAAGATATAGATATTAATTTTCTTTTCAATAAGAGGATAGATGTGGCTAAGTAGAAGATCGCACATCCATAAGCTTTGTTGGAAAATAGAAAATGCCAAATGAATAATGAAACGTTTTTGTGATCCAAATACTATCAAAAGACAATTATATTACAGCGTAATAAAGAATATGACGTGTAACACAATGCGAAGTTTTCCTTTATTTTATTACATGCACGTATAAATCCTTCAAAGATGATTCAAAACCAAAATGCGACAAAAAAACGCACATATTCGTCAATACGCGTAAGGCATCATTTTCGGCCACATGAATATATAGGTCAAAAAAAACTCTTCGCAAAATGATTCGTATACAATGTACTTAATTAGGACAAGGTTTCTAAATAAGTGAGAATTTAATCTTATAAATTGAGAATACTTTTTCTAAAAGAACAGATGAAAACGTTTTTAAGTAAATGACTCGAGTCAGAGTCAATCAAAAAACGTGACTCAAGTCGACTCGAGGCCGATTCATGACTCGGACTCACCCATCCCTGTCTGACTTATATAATAATTCGCTTGCAACCATAGATTATTTAACTCTAATTTTTCGCTCTGGTTAGAGCAGCTTTTTTCTCGTAGTCCCACTCCCGGGACTTTAAATTGAACACGCATATCTCTATCTACAATTATGAAGCATTATTTTATTATACTCAAACTATTTTCAAGATTTACATTAGAATAATCGTAGAGTTTTTTCGAAAGAAAAAAAAACAGCAATGTTCACATATTATTTATCGCAATAGTTTATGATTCTGTTGTTCTTCGTAATCTCTGTAATTTTGATTATTTTCAATTAATTGAACTTGCAAGTCAGCTAGCTGTATGCTACGAGTTATTATAAATACGTCAATTGTACTGGTATTATCAAGCGTTTATTGTCCTCGACTAGAGCAAGTTTTATATTCCCTTTCTTCAATACAGAGCTATACGATATGAAGCTCATTTTTACGTACCGTGTCCCATTTAGACCTCTGGTGAGCCACTCTCTGAAGTATATTTTTGATATATCATGTGTCAAGTTTTTCTCCATTCAACATATATAAAGTATCGTATATTAACAGAATTCATCGAAAAATTCTTATTCTAACTACTTTTGTTTTGAGAATAGTTATAGAGTACGAATCATTCTACCTTATTACAATTGATTAAATCTATGATTTCTTTTGATATATTGATCCTATACTTGAACTCAAATTAAATTTTAAATAGATATGATATATAATGCAATTGAAATCGTTTTATACATTTGTAAAGATTTATTTCAAAGTAATCAGCATATCAAAATAGGATAAAAAATGCGACTGGAGTTTCAGTATTATACAGTGAATAAAGATGATTAACTATCATTTTTTTTACTAGAAGATTTTTTTAGTCAAAAACAAACATTCAACTCATCCTTGACAAAAAAAAGGTTGAAAACATTCTTTCTCAATAACAATGATCTGTCAGCTCATTACTTTTTCTGTACAATGTATTCAGAGTATTTAAAATTTGCACATCCATCATTGTACTTCACC
The DNA here is from genome assembly GCA_905329745.1 of Rotaria sp. Silwood2. Classification (NCBI taxonomy): domain Eukaryota; kingdom Metazoa; phylum Rotifera; class Eurotatoria; order Philodinida; family Philodinidae; genus Rotaria; species Rotaria sp. Silwood2. The sequence continues at coordinate 859,874 of CAJNSZ010000032.1, read as the reverse complement.
TGTACTCTCTCACAAATTGACTAAACCCAATTAGAAGTATAAAAAATGGTAACCTTGGCCTACTACATGGTTGGATTAAATATATGAAGGGAAGCCAAAAATATTTAAAAAACAATTAAAGCGACAATGAAAGAAAAAAAGGAGTAGGATTGAAAATGTATGTCTGAGCAAAAAAGAATACTGTCGGTATACCTTTTATTCGATCTTCATTAATTTTCATCTTGTCTATCTCAAAGTGACGCATCATTAATCAATATCTATATATACATGTATATGCACATTTTATATAAAACAGAAATATTAGAATAAATTTTACAACATCTTGATTTTGATCTAAATACCAGATCTTTTCCTTGAAAAGATTGTTCTGCGTGTTTTTTGTTATTTCAAGAAGCTATGATTCCTGAATTAATGAACTAAACTCCAGCTAGTGTTAAATAAATTAATAATAAATCCATTTCTATATCACCAAAAAATAAAAAAGTACGTATTATTGACTCAATGAATAATTATCTGTCATGCTCGACATTTAAATTAACCTCGATGGATTTATAAACATGGGTTTTTTAAATATACATATTTATGATTAAGCTTCAAGTGACTTCGAACTGAATCATTTTAGTATTTTTTTTATTAATGAAATCAATGATTGTTTCTTGAAAAAAACATAAACACAGTAGTTATAGAAAGTGGTTTCTTTTTTCTATTATTTATTTTGTTAGTAAATATATCATTCTTACCTTTCATAGACATTCACATAAAAAAAAAGGGACAATAATGCTTCAAGCATCACTCGAAAACAAAAATATGCAAACGAAATGAGTAAACTAAAGATGAGTCATCAAAACAGTAAAGATGCCTACTCTTTTTTCATTCTTCTTTGTCAAAAATGTGAGTTAAATGGTTGTCTCAAGGGTAACAAAATTGTTTCTTATCATTACTACTGCTGTATATTCACTTGTTTCGCTTATATACATGTATATATATAGAGGTGCGCGGGACAGAAAAATTAAATTGAGTCAACACAGCCATACAGAGCGGATACAGTTGAGTCTTTAGCTGGTATTTTTCAACGATTTTTTTTTTATTTTTCAAAATCTCCCTTATATATTAGTCTATTTGTTTTCAAAAAATATATAATGAAATTAAAATGAAGTCATCAGTTATTTTGAAAGAATTGAATTTCTAGTTAGTTTATCTTTATTAATTTATCGAGTCCAATGATGCCTTTTTTTTTTTTCGTCTTTCTATGATAGTACGATTAGAATAATGATAAGAACACATTTTTTTTATTATTAACATTAGAACGATTTTTGCTCAAATGTTTTTACTTATATTATATTTTTATATTGGATTTTTCAACTTCTTAATCAAATCATATTTATTATCTGTTATTTAGATTAATCATGCGGCAAATATATGCGCCACCAACTTTAGCACCTAAACAACCACCTGTTGTAACTAATTTACTAAATTCTTCAATAACATCACCCAACAATAGTATTATGCCTATGAGACTATCATATCGTCCAAATTCATTTCGTCATTATATTAGTCAACAACCGATAATTATAAAACCAATTCGAGGACGTGAATTATTTATTCGTTCAATACGTCGTATAATTGAACAAATTCGTGAGAAAAAACAACGTATGCAAAATGACCAACAATTATTTTCAACATATAAAGAAGCAATAAATATTTTTCATGATTTAACATTTATGAAATGTGTTTTATTAAAAAAGAAATTATTAGATTCAAATAATCGAACATGGACTATTGAATTTGCACGTGAAGGTGGTTTACATACATTACTTTCTTATCTTGAACATACTACACAGAAAATTTTATCACTTGTTGATGCTATACTTATTAATGAAATATTACAATGTCTTCGTGCAATGATGAATATTAGTGAATTATTTGAACATATTGCATCAAATCCACAATATATCGATTTAATAGCAAAAGGTAAAAGTGTGAAATTATTTCAATGACAAAACAAAAAGAAATCTTTTCTTTCCTTTTAATTCTAGTTTTAAATGTCCAATCAGCTGAAATTCGTATGCGTGTTTTTGAATTATTAACTGCATTATGTGTTTATTCACTCGATGGTTATGAATTAGTTCTTAAAGCATTACAAGATTTTCAGGTAAATATATACCTTAAACATGTCTACGAATTTGAAGCTAATAGAACAAAAAAAAAAATTTCAGAAAAATCAAACAGTTGAGGTATATTTAGTTGTTTTGTATGATGTTCTTGTGATGTTATGACTAACAAATTAACTGTGTGTTTTGTGTTTGTTTCTTTTAAGAAAAATAACAAATTATCTAATGTATTTGCTGTTATTCTTGAACAACTTAAATTTGCCGTTATGGCTAAACATAAATGGTCAGCTATGGCTTTACTCAATAGTATTTTATCATCAACTGAAGCTATTGGAAAACGACTTTCTTATAGAAATATACTTTATTGTAAGTTAAGATTTTGATTTTAAATTTAAAATTATTGAAAAAATTCTTCTAGCAAATGATATCATATCAATATTAGAACAAGCACGAAATGATGATGACGTTGATCTTAATTTTCAAATTGACCGTTTTTTTGAAGATCAAAAAGATGATGAGGAAGAATTTTTCGGACATTTTGATTCCAATGATGTACAAGCTGTTTATCAAGCTATTCAGTTACAAGTTTGTTATCGAAAGAATTTCATTAATAAAAATGAATATTTGTCTTTTTTTCCGTTGTTTTTTTATTTTAGTTAGCATCTAGTTCAAATGAATCAGCACTTTTTCTTACAACAATGCAACTTTTATATTCTACTTTAACATCGTCAAATTCCAATGAACGGTATGTAATACATAAATAAATTTTTAAATTTTTCTCTATTCATTTATTTTCTAGACAAAAAATTCTTCAATCTCTTCTTCGATCTATTTCTGAACCAATCGAAAAAGTTTCCGAGAAAAAAATAATCATCGACCAAGCATCACAAACAGATGCAATTCTCGAATTCAATACTAAATCTTCCTCTACTTATCAACAAGTTCCAACATTTACTCCAGTCATTACCAATGAAAAATCTTTAGAAAAGCCTTGCGATACTCAATCAACTTCCATATTAATCAATACAGAAAAATCCATCAATATTCAATCTCCTGCAAATGAGTCATCTGTTTCTGAAACAATTATCCCGCCACCACCACCTTCTCTACTTCCAATTAATGTGCAAGCAGACTCTTCTCCTATATCAACATCACGAAGCGGGGCAGAAGTACCGCCGCCAGCACCACCAAACATTTCAGGCGGAATACCACCACCTCCTCCGCCACCACTACCAGGCTTTCTCGGAGGACCTCCGCCACCACCACCACTGCCACCAGGCTTTCTCGGAGGACCTCCACCACCGCCACCAGGCTTTCTCGGAGGACCTCCACCTCCACCACTCGGACAGTTTGGTGACAAACCACCTGCTGTTGGCCGTTCTATTTTAGTTGATAGTATTCCTAAGCCGAAGGGCAAAATGCGACGGTTACAATGGAAAAAACTACCACAAACTATTCTTAGTATGTGCCGTATTTTGTTTATTTCTATTCCTATTAAGTTTTTATTTTCTTCCAGCTACTAGTCAATTTTGGATGGATGTTAATAAAAACGCTGATACGCAGATTGATTTTTCACAACTTGAAGATTGTTTTAAAGTTAATAACGAAACTAGCAACACAGTATTGCAAACAAAAATTAAAACAATAAATGTAAGAAGCAAGATTATTTTGAAGTTGATATCGTTTAAATATGTTTACAGATTTTACCTTGTAATCGATCCATTGCTATAAATGTTTTCTTAAAAAAATTCAATATTACTGAACTTCAACCATTCATTAAATCTCTTCAAGATTCAAAATCAAATCTTAATGGTGAATGTCTTCGAATGTTACTTAAAGTTTTACCAACTGAAGACGAAGTAAATTAACGAAACGAAAAAAAAAATGTTTTTCTTCATTTTTGTTTCCTATTTAAAAAAAATAGATTAATCTTGTTCATGATTATCCACGAGAAAATTGGACATTACCAGAAGAATTCATTCATGAAATTGGTTTAATTTTATATTATGGATTTCGTGTACGAACACGTATTCTTATTACTGAATTTGATGAAACATTTGATGATTTTAAACGAAAATATGAAAGTATTATTAAAGTAATTAATTTTCTACAGCATGATTCATCTATTAAACAATTAGCTCGTTCACTTCTTTCAGTTGGAGATTTTCTTAATTATGTAAGTGTTCATTGAAAACTATTCGATAAAAAAAGACTCTTTTTCTTTTATGTGAATTTACCTAGGGTTCATATGCTGGTAATGCATTTGGTTTCCGACTTGATATTCTCAAGCAACTTCATGATATTCGTTCAAGTGAAAATAAAAATTTACTTGGTGTTCTTCTCGAAGGTTCACCAGAAAATTTTAAATTTATCGATAATCTCAAACCATTACTCGTCAATGATATACAGTAAAATAACAAAAAAAAATCAAACTTTTTAAATTTTAATGAAAAATAAATATTTATATTTTCTAGATTAAAATTAGTAAAGTCAGAATATATGGATTGGAAACATAAGATTGATAATGGTCTTATACAAATAAATTCAATTGAAGATAAACAAATCAATGAACAATATAAATCATTTTATGAAGTATGGAAAAGAAAACAAAATTTTATTTCATTTAATATTTGTTTTTTAAATAGCAATCAAATATAAAATTAAATCATATTCTTGAACCATTAGTAAATCAATGTGAAAAACAAGAAATAGAATTATTGAAAGAATTTGGTGAAACAGATTTAAATGAATTTAATTATGATACATGTTGTACTATATTTCAACAATTAATTGAAAAAGTTGAAAAAGAAAAAAAAGTATAGTTAAAAGAACAAATTTTCTTTATTTGATTGTATTTCTTTTTTTTTTTTTTGTATCTTAGGAACGAGCAAAATGTTTCACATCGAACAAAATATTATTAAATTCAACTAAATCAGTATCTGAAAAACTTATTTTAAATAATGATAAAATTAACAATAAATTAGCAGATAATAATTTTATGGATTCACTTATAACAGAATTTAAACAAAAGAAATTTGCTACCGTACCCACTAGACGACATCGACCTCGTCCAGATCTTTCGGGTCTCAATGATCGGGAAGTCAAATAGAGATCTAGAATTCTTTTTTTTTTTTCCCAATAAATTGCTATGATTTTTTAATATGTTTTATATTCTTATCAATAGTTCAATTTATTTCATTTGAACCATTATAAATGGATATTTGATACAAGTGTTCTCTATGTGTGCATGTTTGTGTGTATACTTTTCTATTGATCAGCATCAATGTTCGGGAAAACAATAGTTTCTTTACTTTGTTCTGTTCGTGTGCCCCTTTGGGTACATATATATACACTTGAGTGATGTTTGCATTTCTACTCTTCTCCGTCTCGTTCTCTTGCTGTAATGTGTACGAACGATATTATTATTGTTTTAACGATATTCGTGAAGCAGAAAGCGAAAAAATCGTACAGCTATCACTTAATATATATATTCACGATCGCGAAAAATGTATTATGAGTTAAAATTGATTATCGCATTAATATGTCAATCGTGTTTTTTCTTTTCAATGTTCTTCTTTGTGGGTTTTATGTTTTCCGGAGGGCTAATTTTGTCATCATCATCATCATCATCATCAACAATAACATCACTGTCGATTGAGGACAAGACATATATGTGTATATACATAAAATGAAATTGCTAACATTTACTCAAATACAAATCACGAAGACGAAAGAGAGAGAACGACAGAGCATACAACACGAACGAACGTCTCGCATTTGTAATAATGATGAATCCACATCGTCTATATAAGCGAAAAAGTGAAAGAAGAGAGCTGGAGAGGAAAAGGCGAAAAAGAGCACGAACGAAATATAAAGCAAATAGTCTTTCTACTTAGCTTTTGTGTATGTGTATGTGGAAGGAGGAGCAAGGAAAAAAAAGAAAACACCTTGATAGTATTCGCTCTGGGTAAATAGGCACGTCCGTCAGCAACTATTTCGTCGTCAATTTCACGTTCTCTCTTATTTCGGTTTTTTTTCTCGCCAACGCACAGCCGTTTGTTGGTAGAGTGATGATGGCTAAAAGTGTTTCACCGTAACATTTCTCTCTTTACTCTTCGTATTTATGTGTGTGTTCTTACTCTTCTTTTCGCTCGTCAAGCAAGCAAAGTAAAAGAACGAGAAAACGAATGTGTAGTGTAGTGTTCCGTCTTTGAGATTCCTTTTCTTCTCTTCGCTTCTCAGCACACACATACACAAGCATTTTTCACTCATACACAATACAGAGAGAGATGAAGTATATATATATATATATGCATACGTATATATATGTAGAATAAAGGACATCAACGAATGGTAGATTGGCTTAGACTTCGGACATAGACGTTTCTTTTCATTCACCTGTTTTTTCTGCGTAAGTATAGGATAAGTCGATTACCTTTCTCATGCATGAAACTTTGTTGCTTATCAGAATATGATCGTTATCTTATCAATATCAATCATGATTTCAAACATGATGTATTCTACTTTATGGGTCTAAAATCGATGAAGAAGAAAAAAATAGCACTCATTCTCCCATAGATTATTTTCTCAAATTGCATTTGATGGAAATGCAAAAATAAATTGCTCTACTTCAGTCTTCTTTTTTTATTGGAAATACTGAAATACCATGAAAGGCTTCGTAATTGAGAATTTAATCGAAATTCTAATGAGAAAAGAAGAAAAAAAAAACGTTTGCTTATAAACTTGTATATTTTTTTTTCAATCGGTAACTCTCAACTTCTTAGCTTTGTCCTGTCACATCAACGTCCATTAAAGTTTCATTCTCGGATTCTTTATTTTTCTTTTCTTATGTTACCCTAACAAACCAAACAGTATTCGTTGTCGTTCTCTTTCTTCTACTGTATTTTCTTTGAGCAAGCATAAGTATTATATTCGCATGTATTCAAATGCGAAGAGCACGTCTAGAGAGAAAGAGAATGATGAATCTAGATATAGTAAAAGCATATTGAAGCCTATCGTCCGTTCGACCACTACCGCCACCATCACCATCATCAACATACAAAAATTCGTCTTGTGTTCTTTCGCTCATTTTAATGTTCGTTCTATGTTGAATGAAATAGAGACGAGAGAAAGGTGTACATATATTTAAAAGAGAGGAAGACAGAGGAGGAAAAAAAGAGGTAAGAACATACACATACATCAGGGAACAAACGAGTATGAAGCGGGAAAAACGAACCTTACTACTACAACGAATGTCTCTTGTCCGTTCAACGAAGGTATACAAAGTAAATACAAAAGAAAAAAGAAAAGAACGCGATGCAATGAAAATTTCAATAGAAGTGCGTTCGTCTTTATGTAGACACATACATTTATATATATATATATATATATATATATGTAGACGAGAAAAAAAAGGGAACAGAACGAATGCTCGAGAGTTAAAGTCACCCTCAGCTACGCTATCTCTCTTTTCTTTTTTTTGGCCTACACATACACCGAAATGCGAAAGAGCATTTCGACGATGGCAAGTTGATGAAAAAAGGGCAACGATTTCTTTCTTTATTTTCTTTTTTGTTATTCAAAGAGATTTCTCATTGGAAAATCTTTTCTACATTAAGCTGTGTGTGCGTCAGATTTTTTTTTTGTTTTTGAAGTGGAAAACAGCTGTTTCACTTTTTTAGACTTCAAAAAAATAATTATGAACTCATTGGATATTCAACAACAATTAGCCGATCAACGTCGTGGTCGATATGTACGTGTTAGTGATGTTGATCGTCGATTACTAATTGAAACATATAAAAAAGGAGAAGATTTTATTGCACTTGCAAAAAAACTTAATATTAAAAGATCAACAGGTGAGAAAGAAGAAAAAAAAAACAAACTGCTTTTATAGCACATATATTCTTAATATTCTTTTATGGTTTATTGATATCTTACATTTTTCCGATAATATGCATAAGTCATATTTGACATAAAAATATATTACTTTTTCTTTCATTATGTTCCTTTTTTTCTAGCTCGAAGTATTCTTCGAACATATATTGATGAGGGACGTGTATCAGCAAAACAACGTGCTGGTACACGTCTTCGGTTTATAACAGAAGAAGAAGCTGAAATGATACGAGAAATGAAACGTCGTCATCCATTAATAACAATTGGTCAAATACAAATGCGTTTACAACGTACATCAAATCGTGTATTAAGTAAAGCATCAATATCACGTATATTAACAAATAGTATACGTTTGGGTAAACGTGCTAAACGTTCAGTTGATGGGGATGATGATCATGATGGAATGAATGAAACAATGGTTAATGGTAATGATGAATTCATGCAATTATCATCCGATGAAAATACAGGTGGAGCTATATTTATTGATGATACAAATGATGATGAAGATGATGATGATGGAATGATAGAAAATACTTCATCATTAAATAATCTTGATGATTTTCAACGTTTTATGTTACGTAAAACAAGTGTTAATGGTGATGATTCCATGGTTAATGAGAATTTAGACCAATGTGATGATAATGGTTATTCTATAACATATCCACAATTGGGTAGTGAAGAAGATGAAGATGAAGTAAAATAATATGAATGAAATTTAAAACAAAAAAATTCTGTTCATTTATTTAGTTATCTGATGAAAATGAAATACCAACACCAGTTGATCTTCGATCTGAAATCACATCAACACCATCTGTTGTTAATGGTAAATTAAAAACAAAAAAAAAAATTCTTCTTCGAAAAATTAAAAAAAAAATTTTTTTTCTATGAAAAAGGTAATACACCACTGTTACATGAAAATGGTTGTTGGAATTTAAGTACAAATCAAATTAAATCTGAACCTGTTTGTGTATTTGTTAATCGAAATTATGATGAAAATTCGTCTGATAGTGAACATCTGCAAGAACAACCATTAACAATTGATGAAGAAACAAATAAAACTCCTAAGAATACATTATCAACGTATGATAGAAAATAAAAAAACACTAAAATTAAAATAAAAAATCATAATTTATTCTTTTAGAATCTCAAATTCTCAAACAGCAGGTTATCGACGTGGAAAAAGTTGTCCAATATGTGGAGAAACAAATTTTTCACGTCTTTCTCATCATCTTACTGTTACACATAATCTTCAACGAAATGAAATGTTAACATTACTTGCATATACAGATCAAAATAATAATAATAATAATCATCCATCAATAGCAAGTGTTAGTGGTAGTTCACCAACAAATACACCATCAATTGCTATGGATAAAAGCCCACAACAAACACCAATTAGTATTAATACAAATAATCAACAAATAACATGTCCATCATCACCAATAAGTGAATCAGATAATCAACAATTAAATCAATCATCATTAACAACAATAACAACAACAACAACGACAACAATACCATCAATAACAACAACAAGTTCATCACCTATTGATAATCAATCATCAAATTATTTACCTGTTGATGGTAAAAAACGTTTATTATGTCCACGTTGTGATACATGGGTTTTAAATTTAACCGATCATTTAATAAAAAAACATCATTTAATATCTAAACAAGAACGTTTACCATTTTTACGTTTAGCACGTAATCGTTATGCAACACCATCATCAACACCAAATACAATTACAAATGGTAATGATGATAAACTTACAGCTAATTCATTTCTTATTAGTCCAGATCATTCATCATCAAATATAAATCAAACAAATGAACAACAATTACATACACAACAATCAAATCTTCTTCAACAAGCAGCCAATAGAAAATATCAAAATATTGTTAAAAAATATCGTAAAAAATTCTTAGGTTCAATGCAACCACCATCATCAAATCATTCAGCAACATCATCATTATCAAATTCTAATACACCAAATAATTCAATTGAAAGATCAACACCACTTTCTTCATATGATCATTCATTAGTTCATTCAAATCTTACATTACCTTTACATGAACAATCACCAACAACAGCAACACCTGGAAATCATAATCTTTTGACAATGAACAGTATTCAATCATTATTAACAAATAATTCAAATAATCAATGTAAACAAGAAAAATTTAAATTTCCAACAATTAATGATAATTTTTCAACACGTACTTTTTCGGCAATTAAATCATCTGCCAGCAATAATAATATTAAAGATCAACAACAGGTAAATTAAAACATTATTTTAGTTAATCCTTTTCTTTTTTAATCTGTTCATTATTAACTGAATATCAGCGTCTATATTAACAACCCAACAGAGAAGGTCATACGAGAGAAATCCTTCAACTGATATAATCGCTTTTGAATTGAAACAATGTGCATTATGTAGATCGAAACGAACTATGAATACCTTGGAAAGACTTTATACTCTTAGTTTATTACTGCGGAGCTATTGCACTTCTAGGGCTTTTTTTAATGAATGTCGTGATTCAGAAGACTTGATATTTGAATTTCAACTTGAAAATTTTCATAGAGACAGAATTTGGCAAAAGTAGTTTATTGTGAATGTTTCGAACCTTGCCGCTGTTCCTATCCTTAGATATAACTATATGGAAATAGCGTGTCTTTTGCATCGCTTACGTAAACCGGTAGATTTCATGCTCTTATTTTGAGGATAGAAGCAACTAAAAGGACTTGAAGCAACTCTCGTTAAGGCCTGTATCTATGCAAAATTTCAAGTCAAAATTAAAAAATCAGGTTGTCTTAATCATAGCATTCGTTTAAAACATGCCCTGAAAGTGCCGTATCTATATAACGATAAGCTAAGCGTACGAATTCTTTTTAAGGTATTCAGAGCTCATTTAGATCTACATAGTGCACATATTCTCGACTCAAAAAGTGATTTATTAGTTAAAGGACTTCTCTTGCTAGACTTGCATCTGTTCAGATCAAACAATCAGATGTTAAAATCTTACACTAAATCGTATTATAAGATATAAGATAATAGGAAATCCTACATGATGGTGAGATATTTCAAGAGTCGTACCGTACGGTTTAGTGTAAGATTTCTACGACTACGATTTTCTATATGATTTCATCTGATCTTACGAGACCATATGTCTGATTTCTTTTTCCTCTGGATGGTGGGTGCGAATTCCCGAAAACGCAGACCCTCGCATCTTTGCGACCTCGGGAGACTCCTGGATATTATGATTTTGAAGTTTAGAACTGAATACCATGTTTACAGTTAGTAAATAGATTCAATTTTGACATGTTTTTCTTGTTGCCCGATAGTTGTAATTCAATTCTTTTGTTTTTGTTTTGCTAGTTGTCAACTCATCAAAAATTCGAACAACGTTTAACGGTATTTCGTCAACAATTTGCTGTAACATTAGCCATGCAAAATTCTCTCATGCAACAAATGGAATTATTACAACGAAGTTTTGTTTGTATTGAAGATGAATGGAATGATATGAAGAAACAAATAATGTCATAAATAAGTGTATTGATACATATTCTTCTTCTTTTTTCTCAGATCAGATATTTCGCTTTTTTTTCTGTTGATATGAAAAAAAACTAGCATATGTTTTGTTTGTTTTTTTTTCTTTTCGTTTTTTCTTCTAAGAAGCTGATGAAAAAAATGGCGTGCTACAAATAATTGTTTGTTTGTTTTTGTATATAGATTTTGCAAGAGAAAAAAAAACAAATCATTCTTGTTTGAGCAGTAGTTTGTTTTTTGTTTTTCGTTTTTTTTTTTGGTGCTTGAACATTCCTTATTACTGTTATCTGTTACTTCATCTTCTGATAAATTCCAGAACGCATATCTGTAATGAATGACAGTGTGTCTGTATGTATCAATTTTTTTTTCTGTTCTTTTTTCTTTGAAAAATTCTATCAGTAACATCACATTCTTTGTGTTTTGTTCGTTTGTCGATTTTTTTTGTCTTCGTTTTCTTTTTAGTCTGTTTTTCTTATTCATTTGATTGAAAAAATGATGTGTGAATTTATAGATCTATCGATTTTCTTCTCAAAATATAGCAACAATCGCTGATTATATAATTATTCAATTTGTAGCTATGTGTGTATGGAACTTTCTTTTTTAATAATATTTATCTGTCATTTTAAAAGCATCACTGATGCTTTGTCTCTTTTTCTTTTTTGTTTTGTTCGCGTTTTACAATCTTTTTTCTTCTTTTTAATATTGAATACTAATAGAAATTTAAAAAAATTTAAAATTTTGTTTTAAATTTTTATGATAAAACGAAGAACAATATTGATTGTGGAATATTATATTTTTTTATGACTTTTTCTATAGTCTGAAGTAGTATGTATCTATTGAGTACATTTTATAATTGTCAAACCAACTTTTTCATGAAAAAAGTGCAGAAACGGTTCAGTTTTTCCGAACTAGTACATCCGATCAGGGTTGGAACCGGGCAGGACCGGACCGGAACCGGACTCGACCGGTAGAAACTGGAATTTCACCATTTGAAAGTTTTGAAAAATCTTCTTTGTTAACTTTGTTTTGGGTCATAAAAACTAAGATGTCACGTCTTTTTCTGTTCGAATACGTAAAAAAAGTGCCCAAAAACATATGCTATTTTAATCATTTCTCTGAAGTGCTCTTTAAAAAGACTCATTATGATGAGTGTCTTTTACCCAGGTCAAAAAGTACGGACCGGTTCCGACAGGAAAATACCGGAGATCACTAGAACATGGAAGCAGCATTTCGGGAGAAAAAATTCTGGACTTCTTTCGGTAAATTCTGGCCAACTTCCGACTCTTTCCGACAGAAAACGGTCGTAAATCATAGGAAAATATGCGACAATTTTCCGACCACAAAACTGTTTCGATTTTTCAGCAATCTCTGGTGTTTTCCTGTCGGATACGATGGTTTTTCTATATCTTTCCTGCCGGTTCCAGCAGACTCCGACTATTATTCGCCACTGGGGTCCCCGGTCTCGGTACATGCACTAGTATATTATTTCATATTTGGAGCCATTTTTGCTAAAAGTCGTTTTCGAAAAGATGCGACATTTTTTTCACCGGTTTTTGCTGGAATTTCACCGGTTGGACATGTGATTCCAACCGGCCGAACCGGACCGGTTTATCACATTTCAACCGGTTCCAATCCTGCATCCGATCAAACCGAAGCTTTTTTCACAAATACAATATACTATTTGGGATGGGAATTTTTTTCCATTTCAAAAGATGATGTTTGGTAGCTCTTACAAAAAAATTTTATTGAACAAAAATATGTGTTTTTTTTAGGTTGTCTTTGATGTTTTGTTTGAGCCACAAACGCTAAAAAGGTACTCATCTCAAACAATATCTTGGGTCTGTAAAAGAATTTTCAGCCCGATATAAATATAGCATCTCAGAAAAATAAGAGCGAAGTTTAGAGCCATTTTTCGTCATTGTGACCATGAAATTTTTAAAATTTTCTGATGATCTGTTCTCCAGGAACCTCAAAAAGGCGACAGGAAAGTACCCTTTATGCAATAAGTTAGTCATAATCTGGATACATCTTTATATAGATAACTATTCTGATTTTCTTTCTGGACTATTAATCCGTTAAATCATAGGCAACAAAACTACAAAGCTTAGATAGGTCCAAGCCCTACTCTAGATAGACACTTCTTAAACTAGCTCGGATTCAGTCACTTTTTCCACTAGAAATGTGCAATGTTGATGTAAATACTGGCAATGAGTCACCGGTACAGAGTTCATTGGGGCATTGATTACATTGACATCTGTTTTCAGCGAATGCACTTATATTCACGTTCGGTGCAACATTAAAACACTGTTAACACGGGTTGTTATAGTTCATTAAAAAGTCAAGATGTAGAGGTCCAGCAAGAGAAAAAGAATGAGAGAAAAGAAAAAAAGAAATCTATGTGGATATTTGCATATGTTGGCATATGAACTTGTAGGGTTACGCCATATCTTGAACGAAAAGATATATCTAACGATGGTCATACCACATAGAGAACAAAATGCAATGTAGTTAAGATTACGCAATGATAGCCGAGTCATCGAGGGTTACCTTGAAAACAGTCATTAATCTTATGAAAGTATGTCTTTTTTTTAGCTGTGTGTTCAAGTGTTTCAGTGCACTCTGGAGCGAGTATTTCAGTTTGGTCGTATGTTCAGTGCGTGCTAACTATATTGATTCAATGACACGAACGAGTAGTAAACTGAAATCACTCGTTCCTACTTTTCTCTTTCTATCATACTGCTAGGTTTGACTAGCATATTGCAATTCTTGCAGAAATAACAATAGTTTTCGACACCTTCATTAACTAATAATAACATTTCCTTAGCCAAAAAAGACTTTCGTAACATTTTTGAGACAACATGAAGTTTTCTATGAGTAAATATTAAATCTTATATTGACAAGAACTTAAAGTGAGATTGTTTCATTACAAGTGAAGAAAAACTTGACGGAAAATCTGAGCTAAACTAACTAGACTATCAAAGTTTTCATTCGCCTTCATTGATTAAGATTACATCTCTATGCAATTACAATCGAACCAAACCGTTCTGTATAAGATGCGCTATACCGACGATTAACCAGCAGTATTCGCCGGTAGTCAGCAGAGCAAATCAAAAAATCTTCTTTCTGAGGTCACTTGTTTCTTCATATTCAAGTGTTTTAATGTAAGTTACGAGCTTTTTTTCCGATCGGCACCACTGTTATTCGCTGCATAATATGAGTTCGAAAACAAAAAGAATTACTACGTGTATTTCATGTAAATGGAATACAAGAACTCGTCTTCTCTCATTTTTAACTTCCTATGTATATTTCAATACGAGGCATTCATTTTCAAAAGATTCTTTCGAAACATATATTGGTTAACTGTCATACTTTGTGCAAATAATCTAAACATTTTAGAGTATCCGATGCAATTTTTAAGTTGAAATTATAATCCTCGGCTGAATTATGAATTTTTTTCAGAAGAGGACTTCAACTTTCAAAAGTGGTCCGAAATATCATAAATTGAGAAGAGCCAACACTATATTTTAGTAAAATAAGTAAAGTTTTTATTCCTCTTAGGCCAAGATTTATTAGAAATATATGGCAAAAGAAGTGAAACGCTTATATTTCACGAATCGCTTATGAAAAGAAACCTCAACTTGTTCGGTAATCAGTATTCCATGATAACAATGAGCAAACAAATATAGAAGTCTCAATCTAATATGGTCAAGTGATGGTACTTAAAGAGTTAACTTAAATGACATTTAGTTTTTAATAATATATTTAAAATGTGTACGAAAATATTTTCATGATTGTCTAGAAAAGTCGAAGTGCATCATTTAGTTATAGTTGATCCTTAAATATAACTATCATTTGATTGCTAAGATTAAGTATATTCGAATATTTAATATGATGTATCTTCAATTTCATGACACTATTGGTGTTCATAGAGCGAATTCTAATCGTTTACAATTGAACTTAACGGACTTCAGCCAAAAATCAATTGGTAGGTTATCATCATTATACATAAATGATCGAGCAAAGATAATAAATGAATATTGTTTTCTTCATAATAATTCATTATATGGATTTATTATTAGAAGATTAACTTATTCTATGTTCTTTTTAAGTCACACTACCGTGTTTAAATGAACAAAACATACGACAAAGAGTGTTGGCTGGCATAATCGTGCTGACGCTAAAACAAGTCGACGTACGTTATTGAAAGTTTAAGAGTAAACTACAATTGCATCATTTTATATGAATTTGTATAATAGGAACTTATGATACAAGTAGATACAAAGGGGTTATTTTACAACAGTATCATTATTCGTGTGAAATACTAAGAACTTGATAATAGGAGTCTGTAAAGTGGTTCCGGTCTTTTTTTAATTTCGAAATAGACTATAAATTTTCATGTTTATTTTCTTCTTGTAACTAAAAGAACCAAGAAATCGTCCATTTTTTTACAATTTCGAGAATTCTTTCACATATCTCGATTCTTATTTGAAGCATCGAGACTTGTTTGAAGCCTTGTTCAGGCTTTTGAGTTGATAAATGAGTATGCAATATATATGAATTCGGTTCAATAGAAATTTAATTGCTCTTTTGATTATAATACTTTTGTCGTTGTTCGCCTATATCTAATATGAATTGAGTAGTATTGCTATTGTAATTTCAGATATTTAAAAAAATAATTAAATTACTAGACGGGAATACGCACTTTAATCTAAAAATTCAGGTCTAATTTTGCAAAAATGGTCCTGTTTTTAGGAAAGAAAATCGGAAATAGATGTTATAAAAAATTTAATAGGTGCAGCACTCCAAACTAAAATATAGGCTTATTGCCGAACTTATAAAAAGATTTAGCAAACTGCTAAACCAAAAAAGGATCTTCCCTCAGGTACACAGGAAGAACCTTTACTTCTGAACCTTTTTATGTTCCGTAGATAACAAAAAAGGTTATATAGAAGAATTACAAAGCCCTCGGAGTTTAGTTAAAATTTCTGGAGATTTTGCATCACACTCTCAAGGTATTTTGTTGAACCTCAAACGTTTGTTAATTCTTCTACAGAACCTTTTCTCTTGCCTACAGAACCTAAAAAGGTTCAGAAGTAAAGATTCTTCCAGTGTGCCCAGGGGAAGATCTTTTTCTGCTAAGCCTTTTTATAAGTTCGGTAATAAATCATTTTTTTTAGAGTGAGGGACTTCAATCACTAAAGAATTTTGATCCAAATCAGCACCAAGGTCACAGAAAAAATTGACCGGGACCGAAAAAAATTCATTTTGCAGATACCTACTTGATAATCAAGATTTTTTTATGGAATTCATTTCTCTAAGCATGTATCAATCTTTTGAAGAAATCTGCTTTATAGAATATTGCCATTTTAAAATAAAAATTAAATATCATAATTTATTTTAATCTAGTGTTAAAATCAGCATAATAAATGAAACAACCATAGTTAATCTATACAGAAACAACGATTTCATTTTGTAATACAGATTTTTATGTTTATTCTACTTACATGTATGTTGAAGAATTTACTAAACATATAAAAATAACAGTAAACTAAATTAACGGAAAAAAAAGAAGATAGTTCAATTACCTATCGATGTCAATGATTCATAGCATGGGCGATTGTCAATTAAAGCAAAAAATTGAACACTATGATTCCAGCTTTCAATTATATAAAGATCATTTTGATTGTCAAATGCCAAATGAGTTGAAAGAAAAAATTGTTTACTTGCATTACCTTGACCTATTGTTAAATATGATTAGAGAAAAATATAAGCACATGTATTCTAATAAAACTTCTAAATGATCATCTTAATTTACTTATTCAGATATGGAATCAGTTTGAAATTCCTAAGAACCCTGGAATGGCAAGTTATTGTACTATTCCATCTGTGAATAGTGATATCTAGCGTAAACTCCCCCCCCCAGAATAAAAGGCCATGGCCTTCTATTATGGAAATTCACATCAGACTTTTCAGGGTGGCCTTCTATTAAGGGTGGCCTTCTAATAGGACTTTTATGGCAAAAACTTACAAGTTTTNGAATGCGCTGGATATCATGCATGATCTCTCAAAATGCTAAGATATTTATAAAACTCCCACCGCATATTTATGTGATATCCAAACATTTTATTAGAAAGTCGTGGCCTTCTAATATGACTTTTGCAGATATGACTCAGGGTGGCCTTCTAATGGGGGTGGCCTTCTATTCTGGGGGGGGGAGTTTAGTCAACTTTCAACAAAGTCTCATTGCACATCCTCTATGAGATAATAAACGAAAAAACATAATAAATAAAACACAGTGGTAACAACTGATCGATTTTAAATTCGTACCCGTTCCATCTCTGCACTTATTCATTACTACTGACTTAAGATTATCCCTCTCTGTTTTCATGACTCAAAATTTCTGTCCTTTTCATTTTTTCTTTTTTTGTGGTCATTGTATAGTCTGAAGTAATTAGATCATTAACATCTTTAAAAGTTCAAATTCTATACTCAATAATGATTTTCTTTAATTGAGTACGATTAAAATAATTTGCATACCACTGCCATCGGCAATAGTTTTGCCTTCTGTTGCATCGGTTTTTCATCGTTGAATTCTATTGTTTAATAAATTAACTACATAAATTGTTTTTGTTTCTTCATCAACATGTCAACCATATGGTCTGTCTAATGATTTAGCATCAAATCCTGGATCACCATCACTTGATCCAGCTACTGTGACACCTTCTTTGGGTGTGGGTGTGCTTAAAGTGGCACACACTCATACCCCGGGCAATTTCAGCCTTTGCGATCTCGATATCTCCTAGAAAAATAGTATTTGGAAAGTTTCAGTCTAAGACAGCTTTTATTTTACTGATTAAGATCTATCTATTTTGATCTCTTAATGCGAATAGTTTATTATAAAAGTTGGAGATCTTTTCATTACTTCTATCTTAAGATACAGCTTTTGTAAAAGCATATTTTCCATGTCAACCATATGCAATGGCGAAGCCCGATATTCTTATTGCAGAATCGACGCAATCAAAAATCTGAAACTTTCACCATAAGCTATTCTCATTAAGGCCTATGTCTGTGCAAAGTTTCAGATCAAAATTTGAAACTTGGGTTTTCGAACACTAACTCTTTTCAAGGTATTTATAGTTCATTAGAATATACATTATGTACATAGTCCCGCCTTAAATGCCATTTGACAGTTAGAAACGCTCTCTCGTAAGATTTTTTTGTCTTATTTATTGTCAAATATAAGAGCCTTGTATATGATTTTACAATTCGTTCAATATGCAAGTTTCATTTAAAGTAAACGATAACACTATTTGTTTTGATCGATTTTGAATTCATGTCTTAGGGTTCCTTTAATCTCCGACATATTAATATTTGTTCGTCTATATGTTTCTTTCTTAGTTGTAATATATTTTGCGATAAAGTTTCCAATAATAATTTAATTTTCATGTCATATAAATTGATGAAATCTTTCAAGTGCAGAATTTTGAAAGACAAACTTTTACTCGTATTTCAAAGGTTTCAAGAACGCAATTATACGAAACAAAAGCATCTTGGCACGATTGCATGAAAGAGTAGTCAACAATATAAATGTTCACTTGATCCGCTTTTAACTGCTATCGTTACCACATGGTTTGACTATGTAGATAAACATTACTGAACTTGCCTTAAGGATCTAGTTGAACACAATTTAACTTTCTGTTTTAAAAGGTTATTTAATGCATCGAATTGAAGTTGTCATTGAAACATTGATTCACAGCGTGCTCTATGTGAAGAAAAAAAATTTCACTTTGTTTGTTGTCCCGAGAGACACTGTTATAATGGCAACATTACTTTCCTAAGATTGAGATAAGAAAAGTTACTTCATTTTTTTTTATTTTAAATTACAATCATGGGAACAACAAAAGAGGACATGGACCGTGTTGGTCTATTCAAAGAAATGGAATATGTTTCAATCAAAGATCCATATAAAGAAGCTGCTAAATGTAAGTTTTGGATGTAATATGAAACGAATGAAATACGTTCTTTGATATCTTTTGTTTAAAGTTAATTTCAATGAAGCAGCTTACAAGAATAAACAAATGTTGACGAAAGGTTCAAAAGAACGATCAACAGGATCCACGGCTGGATATTTTGATGCGGAATTTAAAATTTTACCTGGTTCATATATTGATCCAATATCATTGCGTCGTAAAGCTCGTCTTGAAGAGAAGAAGAAGAATATTGTTACAAAACCATTTGTTAGCATGTATCGAGCTAGAAGTCCGTACGTGAAATCATGACTGAAATAGATAGTTTCCAATTTTGAACATGAGACATGTAAACGATACTAACCAAATCTTGACATTACACACTTCATCGTTAACTACAATAAACAATTGTGATGTTTGTAGATAGACAGAGCGTTTATAAATAACTAGGTGATAGAAATACACAATATTTCTAGTCTGTTTTAAGCAATTGAGTCGATGTTTTTCGCGATGATACAGAGCGTTTCAAAGTTTTTATTTATAAGAAAACCATCAATGAATACTGCTTTGAATTGGCACTATTCACCTTAATAAGCAACATATCTGAAATTTTTAGCATATGTACTATGTTAGAAATGTAGGCTAAAGAAATCACTTCGACCATAATCGCTGGAGTTGATGAGGAATTATGATGTGTGATAGTTCTCTTCACTGTAAGTTCTATAATTGAAGACGGGAAGGAGATTACAATCTAATTAAGATATTGTTATGTAAACTATCCTCAGTTTTTGAACACTCGATTGGAACTTAACGAAATTTATAGCGTCAATAGCCGCTTGAAAAGATTATATAAGAATAGGTTTGCCAAGTGAGAACCTTCTTCTTTTCTTAAGTTATAAGACTCGTATCTAAGATAGTATATACGCTAAAGATTTCACATGTCTAGCTCTAAGAATGTTCTACAAGAGAATTTCTCCTGGTGTTAAATTACATTTTTGACTAAGACAATGCTTATTTGATAAATAGAAGTGAACAATAGAAAAACCTCGAATGGTTTGGTTTTCCATGCCTTTATTCCTGAGCTATCAAAATTTTACCGAATTTTTTAACAGAAATATTCGAAATTCTCTTATGTGTACAAGTAAACTTTGTTCACGTATGCACGTTTCCAAAAAGAAAATACTAAAACCGCTAAAAAACTTGCACAATCAACTAGTCTTATGAAGACCTTTGCTTGTGCAAAGTTTGAAGTTGTAAATTGATTTTACGCTTGACCTGAGGGAGATCATAGGCTTTTGTTGAAAATTCAGTAAAATTTCGATATTTCAAGGAGAAAGGTTCGGAAAACGAAAGCATTCTAGAATTTTCTATTACTCACAATATGAATATCGTCTCGATCGAAAAGCAATTTGAAACTTAGAGAAATTCTCTCGTGATACTTCTGACCAATAAAATAGTTCTTCATTGAGGTCAATAGTGCTTGTTCTACACAACGTCTATTTCACATTTTCCTTATGAATAAAAACTTTAATGAATTTCTCAATCACCGAGAAAAAACTCACCCAGATTAATGAAAATCAACTGGAGACTTCGAATTTTTTTTTTGCCATCTAATTATTTATGTATAACTCGCACTGGCGCGTTAGTGATTATCACTGTTATATTCTTGATGTTTACTAGAAACGTTTAGATTATAAAACAATCGTTTATTTCTTGTTTGTTATTTTTAGAGAAGGATTAGGTTCATTCTTTGGAACAATAGGTGGTCCTGTAAAAGATACCGATCCAGCAAAACCAAAATATCGTGAACGAACGAAAGCACCTTCGGAAAAACCGAATGTTAAAATCATTCCACCAAAACAAGGAACTGGTTATGGGTATGTTATTCGAATATCCTATTGAATGATATTGAACTTTTTTCTTCTTCTTTTTTAATAGTTATCCAAATTTAGGTGTTGATAAAGATCCTCCATATACATATAAAGATAAAGTAGATAAATATGATGCATCAATGGACGCTCAACGAGTAAAAATTGAAATTTGACAAATAATTTTTTATAAACTTCTTTTTTCATATTAGAGAGATTATTCTCAACATAAAGCAGCAGTAAAAGCTGGTGTATTTAAATTAAATATGCATCCAAAAGAATATTTTGATCGTAATCCATTTCATGAGGATGGTAAAGGAGGTAAAAATCGTGCTGAAGAAAAAGAACGTTCAAGATCAGCACCAGGTGATAAAAAAACATTTAAATATAGTTCACCAGGCAAATCGGTTTGTTGAATTTTCTTGTTCTTTTTTTTTAGAAACAAGAAATCCCTATTCAATTCTATTTTTTCTTCTAGCTTGGTGGAAATAAAGATGGTTGCTTTGATAAATTTCCTAAACGTAGTGAAAAAGATCCATATGTTATTGGTTCAATCTATTCTCAAGTTAAAAATGTCGTGAATAAACAAGGAAAAACATATTATCCAAATAAATTTCCTAAAACACGTCCTATGGAATCAATCATTGACAAAAATGTTAGTATACAAATGACACGTGAAAATTATAAACAAGCATTAACAAATTATTCAGGATTTCAATTGCCACAACCAAGACAATATGCTTCTGCTCATTAGAAAACGAGTGAATATCCGAGTGTCTTTTTTTTTTGTGCACTGCCTTTCTTTTTTATTTTATTTTTTTAAAATACATCAAAATGTCAAATATAGTTGATCATATTGTTATCACTCTTGATGAAACACGTATTCAAATAAAATCTTCATTAGATGAATTTCATGCAAATATCCAACAGTAAAAATAATATATGCATAAAAGTTTGACGATGATAATATATGTATTTGAAACTATTTGATGGTCGAATGAAACTCATCATTAACGTGAAGTTTTCATGTCTTCATGGATTTTAATAAGGATTCGTAGCAATGTAATGTCTGTGCCAGAATTAAAGAGAGATGAATATAATCTGAACAACGGCAACAGTTAGTAACTTTCGATTTTCAACAATCGAATGAAAGGAATTCCGGACGTTTTTTTTGCTTGATACTATATAAGACAAAATTATTTGACAACTCATTATCTTTGCAAAACATTCAATGGTATTCTATTTTAAGGAACTTTTTAATAAAACATCAGAAAATTTTCTAAACTTAGATCATGTCTCTAAAGTCCTTCTATTTATAAAGCACATGTCAAGATCAAAATTACATAGAAAGGGAAGATCATTTTCATGCATTTTTTTTTGTGGAATGTTTTGAAAAAAACACCTAGATTTCTTGTTTTTCCATTGCTGAAAGTCACGGGTCGCTAGTTGTTACTGTTATCGAGTGAAAAGTTTGGTATTTCAAACAGATTTTATGAACTGCCATTGTCTACAATTATTTATCTTTCGATCTAATTGGAGTGAGTTTACTTTTTAATATTATTAAACTAATTACATAAATACACTAATGTTCATCATTGAGTATGTTATTTCGTTCTGATCTGATTTAGCCTAGAGATAATTTGACTCAAAATAGTATTTAATATACGCTTGTGCTATTGTAAAAAATAATGCGAATGGATTTTGCAAACAAGACATTTGGTGTCATTAGTATTCGAAATTATTTCAAATGAAAGGAGATTTCTGAATCATTCTGTAAAAGATTATGCTTCGTCTATGTTTAAATTTGTTAAAATATTAAACTTTTGTAGAATTTAGAACGACTTTCAGCACTCGTACAAATTTAGAAAGTCTTTCAGAATTTCAATTTCGTTTAGTATTCAATTTAAAACACTTAATTTGTACTTTTAGTGTTCAACTTATTCAAGATTACGAAGATAAAAAAAAAACAAAAATATGAAATATTATGTCAAAACAATATACATTCAATAAAATATTTTATTTTTCTAATAAATAAATATATGCATGGATTTTCATTATTACTAAAATATCTAAGGAAAACTAAAAGACTATTTATTTTTGGTCATTATTGTTCATTTTTTGCTGTTGTAAAACTGCTTCAATATCCTACAAAATAAACCAACAAAAATAATCTTGCTATACAACAGGAAAACTTACTTTACGAAGAACTTCTTTTAAATCTTTATAAGCTACATCAAGTTTATCATTTATTACAATATGATCATATACACCTGGTTCTTTACTAAATTCCATTGACTCTTTCGATTCTTTTAAACGGAATTGAATGGCATTTTCATTATCGGTGTTACGTGCACGTAAACGTTTTTCAAGAATTTCATAACTTGGTGGAGTTATATAAATAACTAATGGATTAAGATTTGTTTTTCGAATACTTTTAACACCTTCTTTATCAACATCCAGTACACATAAACGACCTGTTTTAGCTACATCTTCAACAGCTTTTTTACTAAACAACAAACAAAAAGAAAATATACACACAATTTTTTGAAATAAATACAGAATGAAGCAAAAGTCGATTCATTAGGAACCAAAATTTCGGTTAAGAATGTAATGATGACAATGTTCACTGGTGCATCTGTCTTAGGCAGGACACTACAATGGTCTATAGCCATATACGTGTAGCATAATGATAAACACATGAAAAAACTATGATGATTTTAGATTCATCTCGACTTTTTCGATCGAAGGACATCTATTTCAAGAAAATAATTGAATTTTATAAAATATAACTAAACCAGAAGAGCTAACGAAAGAATTTCTTCAACTGTCTCTTTTCGGTTCTAATGCAAATCCTCAAAGTATTTGGATTCCTATTGAAACTTGAATAACCTATCAAATTTTTTAAATGTATATTTTATATAGAGGACTCAAGTTTTCGGAAAACTTATATTTTCGAAATTTAATCTGAAATTTTGCACATATATAGAACTCAACTAGACTAGCTTTCTTAAAAAAACTCACAAGTTTTAAATAAAGTCTCTTTGAGATATGAGATTTTCAAGAAATAGATCCTTTTTCATCGATAGTGTATACAATAGGTATCTTTTGAAAGCGTCATATCTCGAAGAAACTTTGTTGAAAACTTGTGAATTTTTTTATGAAAGTTCTTCTAATTGAGTTTTCTATATTCACAAAGTTTCAGCTCGAAATTCCACAGTACGCGTTTTCCGAAAACCTGGGGCCTCTATAAAATAGATCTATTAAAAATTCGATAGGTTAATCAAAACTCAATAGGAACTTAAGTCCTTTCAAGGTATTTAATAGAATAGTATGTAGTATCTATAGAAAAAATAATAATCATTGGACTCGAATAGAGGCAGTTGAAGAAGTTGCCTCGTTAGTTCTTATGGTTTTGTCATGTTTTATAAAATTCAACAATTTTCCTGCAGTAGACTTCGCTCGATCGAAAAAGTTGAAATAAATCTATAACCACTATTGTTTTATGATGTGCTTATCATTTTCACTATTAGTCTATACGTACACATATTGAGACTAGTACATCGTTGCATCTCTTATTTGAATATTGTGGTTATATCCTGACTGAATAGGCAAATGTTTCTTTTTACCATTGATAAAGCTATATTCATAACCTATAGTTTATAAGAAAAACAAAACACCTTTATGAAATATTCTTATTGACGTTGGTATAGAACAGTAATTGTGAACAAACGATGGAAAACGATATTTTATAATATTTCATCGTTTACGGATGAAACTTTTTAAAAATATAGAATATTACTCAATACTTAAAATTTGATATTGAAATTAACGATCAAATTTCAATGTTTGTCTTATAAATATAAGCTATGTACATTTGATTTACCAATGGTAAAAGAATCAGTTCATTTAATTGTATCCTAGTAATGATATTCAATTTCTTTTTGTTCATTTAAATGACTTTTGCATCACTCTATATTTATATGTTTTATTAACCTTGTTCCATAGAAATTTGAAGAAAATTCTGTTGTTTCAACAAATTCACCATTAGCAATCATTTTTTCCATTTGATTTTGTGATACAAAATAATATTCTATTCATCCAATAGAAAAAATTAAGAAACAAAAAATATATTAAATACCTCGACCATTCTGTTCACCAGGTCGAGGTGTTCGTGTAGTATCTAAATAAAGAAAAACAATGAGTATATATGATTGTCAGATATGTCAATTAGACATACGAGAAACGCTAAAAGCAAATGCTGTTGGATATTCTTTGAATAATTGATTAATTAATGTACTCTTGCCAGATCTATGAAATAGATATTTATATTAATCGTCCTTCATTTGTGTTTATCATAATTTGGAGATTAAAAAAAAGTATTCTTTTTTTTTTTTGGTTAATAAATAACAAAAACAATCTTTAAATTTTACCCGCTTGGACCCGATATAACAACAGGACGAGGCTTGAATAAAGCCATCTTAGCGAAAGTTCGAATCGTTATCCTAAAGAAAAGATTATTCAGAGAAAATGATAATTAACAAGAATGTTAATAATAATAACAACATCATATTACCGAAAACAAATGTTCATGATAAATCTCTTAGATTAATGTTTTATTGTTAATTTTTTAAATCAATCTAAACTAAACAAAAGAATAAATAAGTCCATAGAAATAAGCTTATAAGAATATTTTCTTTATTAAAAACAAAAAGATTTTCATGAATAGATTTTTACGTATCCTTGATGATGAACGTAAAAAGAGGACTCTACATTCTATGCAAGGTGGATAGTGATTCTGGCGGCGCTCTCATTCATTTTTCTGTTCTTTAGTCATGTGCACAATATTCTCAAGAGACAGAAAGAAAAGAAAAAGTGCAAACTGTTTGTCTTTATATATGCAGTTGTATTTTTGATAAAAAAAAAATTATGATAATTCATTTCTGTAATAGAAGATATTTGCTTTTGTTTTACCCGCCAATGAAATAAATACTTTAATCAAGAGGTTTATTAGTAAACTTATTTACTTTGAAAATAGAAAAATGTTCAATACTACTTTCAAATACAAATTCTTCAATGGATGTATGTCATATTTATTTAATAATAAAGGAATGAGTATTAAAGTTTGTCTTGTTTCTTATTAAATATATGAGTAATTCGGGATATTTTTCATAAGATGATCATCTGTAGGTCATATTCATCTAGTATAATGGAACTTGCAGAAAATAATATCCAAATATGGACAATATTTAGAGTAAAATGACTACAATGCTCTAAAGAGCTTGATGAACCGCCACAGAATTTGTATAACAAATAATTGAAACATAGCACTACATTACAATAGACCTGTTAACTCACAGCGTCCTCCGTCTCTAGAGTTATGAAGCTCAAAGCAAAAATGGGTGCGATTTATCATAACTCAACATTGACTCAAGCAAGTTGAATGTGAATAATTCCATTGATCTATGCTCATGGTCGAATATGAGTACAAAAACTCTCAGATTTCTCTCCCTTACGATGGTTAAGATCCGAAGAACGAAAGAATTTTGTGTAGGACTGTAGATTAGATTACTTCTTGTAAAATAAATATCAATCTTATCTTCTCAGAGATACGTTCATGGAGTAAATTGAGGAAAAAAGAATTTCAAGAAGGCTTCTGTAAAACCCTGGTTTTCTATGGAATCCCATCCTAGTACGTTGCTATCGTCATGAATCTTTATTCGATAGAGCTGAAAATTATTTTTTCGAGATACTTCAGACTATATCTCAAAGACATTTGTGAGATTTTAATCCCACTTGTACTTTATTTTTATAATTATATCTATTTTTAATAATCGCTACAATCTGAGGAATATATATCGGACGATAACATGAAGAAAATTCTCAATTGAAAATCCCATAAGCGATATAAAAAGGAAAGGAAAATCTCCATAGAACAACATGAAAGAAGGAAAGAGAAGAAAGATCCAATATATATGACAGAAAAAAAATATTCAACGCACAAGATTAACAACGAAGGACAAGAAGAAGAACATAAGCATATACATATAACTGTATTGATAAAGAGGGGAAACCCTAATGACTGCAGTTGAAGAAGATGCACATCATAATAGTATTTTGGAACATTTTCAAAAACCTGTTTTCTTTTTAACAAGAGGAATACGTAATGATTCGCAGCCAAAATCGACGTCTTCACTTTCAAAACTCTATAAATTCGTATACGAACGTCAAAAACGAAAATAGTAAATTTTACATCTGGGAGCTACTTCCAATATCTGTGGTAAAAATTTTAGTCCGATCAGACAAAGTTAGAGAGAGAGGTCGTAAGCAGTCAAGATTGAGGAAACAGGTGTTTTGCGTGACTCTTAAGTAAAAACCAAAAAAAAAAGAATTTCAATATGATTGCTATGAAAAAAAAATTCTTAAATTTATTAGCTCTATAACAGTAAGCTGTTTAGAGTCAAATGATATTTCTAGTTGTATATAGTACTTGAGGCTATCATGCCTAATGTCTAGCTCGAAATAGAGTTTTTGATCAATAAAGAGTGCAGGGGATATTTGATATAATCAGTATGGATTTTTAATTTATTTGAATATTGAATTATAACTTGAGCTTGCTCTGAATTATTTCATCTTAAGTTTTTTTTTTTTTTGGATTTTATTTGAAATTGTAGACCCTATTCCTTCATTTAATAATAATAGTAATCGTGAAGTTAAATTTTATCAATCGAGATCAACTGTAAGTAAAAATTAATGGTACGAAAAATCAATATTTTAAACGATATAATTTTATTTAGCTTAATAATGAACTCTATGAATTATGGCAATGTAATCAAACAAGTGAATTTATTCAAAAAACTAAATATAAATTAGTTAATAATCTTCAAGAATTATTTCGAGATATATTTCCATGTATGTAAAGATAATAATAAAATTCTTTTAATTATTCTAATTTATAAATAGATATTGGTCTATATATCATCGGATCAACAGTTAATGGATTTGGTCAATGTAATAGTGAACTTGATATTTGTTTAATGATATCACATGATAAAGTAATTGAAATTAAAATTTCAATATGTTTATAATCTTTTATTAGTTAAGTGAATACGAATCAAGTTATATCTTACAAAAAATTCGTGATATATTTCAACATGGAGGTAGAATTCTAATTTGTCTATAATTCTATTGATTAAGTTTTGCTTTTTTTATTAAGAATATTTTCGACATGTAAAATTAATCAAACGAACATTTTCAATACTTATATTATTTGATTTATTAACGTATGTTTAATAATAAGAATAATATTATTATTTTCTTTCGATTATCTATTATTATCAAGGTCAATTACATGTAATATATATTTAAATGAAGCTGTTACCATACGAAATACATTTCTAATGAGATTTTATTCTGAATGTGATCATCGATTACCAATACTTATTAATACAATCAAGTTAATTTGAATAATTATTGTTGGTTTGTTTTTGAAAAAAAAAAAAATCTTATATTTAGATATTGGGCATCAAAAATTAATCTTAAACAACGAATACATAATAGTTTTAATGGATATTGTCTTACATTAATGTGTATTTACTATTTACAAATAGCAGTTTCACCTTCACCAATTGTACCTCGTTTTAATGAATTATTATCAATTAATAAATTTGATAAGAATATTGATATTCGTAAATTAAATTTATATAATACAATTGATCTAGCAAAAATATGGATTTCAACAAATGTTACTGTTGAAGTTGCAGATTTATTTATTGGTTTTCTTAAATTTTATGCAATTGATTTTGAGTATATATGAGAAGTTTATAACATCATTTTATGGAGAATTCTTTTTGTTTGTTTGTTGAAATTTAGCTTTCCAAATTATGTTATAAGTATACGAACGGGAAGAAAAATGAATAAACGAGAATTAAACAATGAAATTGATCGAATCAATCGATATGTTGTTATTGAAGGTAAGATTTATAATAAACAAAAACTATCAATTCGATTTTATGTTAATATTATCATTCTATTCTTATTTCTAAAGCAATATTTAGTCAATAGCATACTTGAAATAATCATTTATATCTTAAAATCAAAGAGAGATCCGCATCCATCGTTTAAGTTCATATTGAACATACAAGGACGCCTTGATCAAACTTGCAAAAGTATACAAAAAACAAAGCAGGACGCAAAAATTTGCCCATAGAAAGATCTAACGACTCATAGAATATTCTGAAAGTTTATGTTCTCTTTCTTGAGAAATTTAATTTTCAATTACAGTTAGTTTTGGTATCATGTCTATGACAAACAATTATTTTCTATATTTTAGCAAAATTTTACAGCGAAATTCCAGTTTTTGATGTTTCGGTATGTATCTAAAACTGGATTGGATATTCAGTAAAATGATGATAAATTCGACTCCAGAGGCACATATCAGTTCGGGTAGTTTTCTCGCTAGTATACTATATCCTGATTGACTTTTTTTTGCGAATTCTAAGTACGTAGAATAAATTTATAGTTTTTTACTGCTGTAAAACAAACACTTTTCTCTGTGACAATATACATAATAACTTTGCTTTTAAAGAATCACTTTGTAACAGTAGAAATACTGAACGAAATCGAAAAATATCATGAAGTTATTATGGGAAAATTTCAACTCGTCACGATTTTTGTTTTCTGGCTTTCGTAACGAATTGACAGTACGAAAACCCGTAACAGAGCTTTCGTAACGATAGAATCAGGGTTTTCGTAACAGATTTTACAGGACGATCGTAACGGGTCTTTTGATATGTACCATTACAGAGCTTTCATAACGAAAAGCATGTAATTTCTGCAAGCTAAGTCCAGTATTACCCTCATCCTCATTACAAAATCCCTGTTGCTTCGTTGCGGAAGCTCTGCAACTGTTACGAATTCCCTGTATTAATTGTTACGATCGGCCTGTAAATTTTGTTACGACATCCCTGTATTTTTGGATATCCCTATTTTTGGTGTTCCGAAAGGTCTGATTTTTGCTGTTTGTTCAACTCGTCACGTGACGAGTTGAAACTTTCTCGTTATTATACATATACTTAAAATACGACAACAATCAATCATGATAACGCACAATGTACAGTATAATTATTAATTGTGCCATTAGAAAAGAATGACAAATTGAGGATTAGATATTGCTGATTACTTCAACTAGAATAATATACAATGACTTCAAAAACTTATCATACGGGTTTAATTTCGATTTTGTCCCTTAATGTTAATTAACATAAAGAATCTAAATTTTGATATGGATAGAAAGTTTTTTTTTTCCAACAAAAAATTCGAGCGAAATACAATCTTTTCAATATTTCCCAAAATCCAGGATCGTTAGAAAAT